>PVKN010008174.1:0-25487 GCA_004027915.1 Capromys pilorides
AAAAAAATGTAACTTTTATATTTGACAAGGTCAGTCAGATCCCCTCAGGATTTATCCTGAAACCATGTATTGTGGTTTGTAGAACATTTGTCAGTATCAGCCACTGGATGAATCACTGCCATTGCTTGGCCAATTTGCCCCCAGGCTTTCTTTCTCTTTCACAATATCTACTGTACCTTATTTACTCTTTCAGTTCTTACATTAGGGAGACAATATGATGTTTACACACAAGAGTCTGATTTATTTCACTTATGAGTATGATCTCTAGTTGAATCCATTTACCTATAAAGTCCTTGAAATTATCTTTCTTTGTAGCTAAGTAATACTTCATTGTATAAAAATACCATATCTTTTTTAGCATGCCTAACAGATCTAGAGAAGACATTCTTAGAAGAGTGAGACCTTGATTGGCAAAGACAATCCTGGGCAATAAAGGCAAGAGGCATGATAATATCTGGCTTGAAATTATACTACAAAGCTACTATTGTGAAAAAAAATCCAGCACAGTACTGGCAAAATAGCAGGCCTGAGGATCAATGGAACAGATTAGAAAGTGCAGATATACCTACAATAACACTTATCCACCTTATCTTTGACAAAGGGTCCAAACATGTTCACTAGGAGAAAGCCTCCTTAGTTAATGGTGTTGATAAAACTGGCTTTCTGTATGTTGAGGACCAAAACCAGAGTAGTCGATCACTATGCACTAAACTAAAGTCAAAATGGATCAAAAATCTAAATATTACAACAGAAATACTGAATCTTTTTAAAGCATCTTTTTATATTTTAATTTGGTACAGGGTCTCACTATGCAGCTCTGACTCATAGTGACCCTCCTCGCTCAGCCTTCCTAGCATTGGGATTACAGGCATGTGTCACCACACTGGGTTTAGTGGCTAGCTTGGCCAGTGCCATCAAGGCATGTGGCACCGGGGATGGAACCCGAGTCCTTGTGCTTGCCAGACATCACTGCACCAAGCCAGCAAGCTAAGGCGTTTTCTCCCAGAAATACTTAATCTACTGGAAGTGAAAGAAGATGGAAACCTTGAAAACAGGAATAGGGAGGGAGTTCATGAGCAAAAACCAAACTGCATGGGAAGTCTTTCAAAGAAGCAAGAATTGGGGTCTCATCTCCTGAAGACGTTTTGCCACATCAAAAGAAATCACCAACAGAGTGAAAAGAAACCTCACAAACTGGGAAAAATTTTTAGCCAACTTTCTCTCAGACAGAGGACTTTTATCTAGAACCTATAAAGAAATAAAAAAAAATGGGTCCCCAAAATTCAAAGACCCAATTAAAAAAACTGGCATCTGAGATGAACACACATATCTCAGATAGAGAAATAGAAATGCCAAATAAATATATGAGAAAATGTTCAATATCATTGGTCATCCAAAAATTTCAAGTTAAAATAATACCGAGACTCCATGCTATCTAGAAGAAATGTCTATTATCAAAACAAACAAAAAAATCCAGGAGATAGCTCAACAGTTTAAACGTCTGCCTGGCAAGCATGAGGACATGGTTTGATGCCTGGTACCACATGCTGTGCTGACTCTGCCCTGGGCATTCTGAGCCGGCCACTGAGAGTGGGCTTGGTGGTGCATGCCCGTAATCCTGACTCTGGGAAGGCTAAAACAGGAGGATTATTATGAATCTGAACTGTGCAGAGAGATCTATATCAAATACATAAGTTAAAAACAAACAAGCAATAATAAATTCTGGAAAGGCTATAAGGAAAAGGAATGCTTTCCCACTGTTTGTAAGAGTATAGACTTGTAGACTCACTGTGTAATTTGGAGCCAAGATGTATCAAAATCTAGCACTAGAGGTTTCATTCGACTCAGGTATTTCCATTTTGGGTATCTTCCCAGAAGAATTAAGAACATAATAGCACAGAAATATATATGCACCCATGTTTATAGCAGCACAATTTTTAATAGATAAATCTTAGTTATATATTTATATTGAAAGGAGTAATCTCAAATCATTCAGAGAGTAACACACCCCACACCTCACACACAATTAGTGGCTAAAAGCACACAAATTCTTATTCTTACAGTTCTTGGAGGTTAAGCCCAACGTGGGTCATATTGACTGGAGTCAAGCTGTAGACAGAGCTATGCTCCTTCTGGAGTAGGAAGTGATTTCTATTACATTTTCAACACGGGCAGGCCTCTATGTTGAAGGCCAACAATAGTTTAAATCCTTTTCCCTTGCTTCACATCACTGACTTCCTTTTCTGTTTCTTCTCTTTTCTACTTTTAGGTACCTTTGTGATTACACTGGCCCCTCTGGGTGTCCTGGGATGAGTTACCATGTTTAAAATTATCTTATTTACAATCTCAATTTATTTTGTAATATAGTAACCAGATGCATGAAATATGATGTAACTATTTTTGTTGGGCAATAATTCTGCTTACCATAATAGGCTCCACCATCCCTTCCTCCCTCCTTCCCTTCCTCCTCCCTCCCTCCTTCCTTCCTTGCCTGCCTTCTTCCCTCCTCCCTCCCTCCTTTTGTTCCCTTCTTTCCTCAGTTCCTTCCTTCCAGTCATGAGTTACACCAACACTATGGACATATATATAGAAGACACATGGTTCTCTGTTCTGAAGAGACAGCAGAGAAGTTAACAAGATCCTACCCTCACGGAGCTCCATGTCAATGGAAGTGATGTATAAACAACCAATAAATGCATCTGTGACCAAAGATCAGGTGGTAGAAAGTAGCCCAAAGACAGGGAAGGTAAAGAGAGAGGGGAGAGGGTGTTGGCATCCAGGGATTGTATGCCAAGTGATTTTTTTCTATTAAGAAATAAAATTATTAAATTTCAGCAAGATAAAATTTCTACTAGAAGAATATAAATTATATACTTGAATTTAGCAAATAAAAATGAGAAATGCATTTGAAAACAGACGGTCTTAAAGTTGCTCACGTTTAAAAGTGGATAAGTCATGAAAGAAGCTGACAGTTATCAAGAAATCATTCCCAAACAGTGCTCAAAACTTCAGAGTTTTAGGAGCACAATCTTTCAATATTTCGCAGAACAAACCACCCCCGCGCAATAACTGCGCAGTGTACAGAGCGACACATTCAGTCGTTCCACTTACTTTGTGGGGCTTGCAAAATCCCAATGTTACGATTCATGCAGTAGCCTGAAAGTTTTCTCGGCTCCTGTGAAAATGCAAAGTTCTACAACCATTAAGCCAAGTAAGTCTAATCCTGCAACAGCAGCTGGGTCACCCTCGAGGACTCATGCTTCCTAGGAAGGACGATCGCTGGGCAGCGCAAGTCTGCAGCCACCGAAGTATAGTCTTCCTTTGATTATATTCATTAGTATTTCAGCATTATCTCCAGTTTCTTTTGATCAGGTTTACTTTCCACCCTGAAGTTACTGAGACAGGAACATGGCTTTGAGAACCAATGCTGCCACACGTGGAGTGCCTCATGGGGAAGCTCAGTAGTCCTCACACAGCAGGGCTGGTTCAGACGAGGTGCAGGGCTGCAGGACACACACGAAGGATGGTGGCCTGTGTCTGCAGGGACAGTGGCACTGCAGTGTGACAAAAGCAGAAGAGGTTTATGATGCACTGAGACTCTTCTTTTAAAGCTGAAGTTTTGGTGAATTTCTTTAGATATAAGCATGCACGTTACTTGAACTTTTGGTAACAAAGTGAGTATGATTAGTAGATCAACTATTTTAAGCCTTTATGAGTCTAAATAAAATGGAAAAAAAAAAAAGGTAAACCTTTTTTTAAAAAGTGAGTATAACTAATTCCAGAAGCACAGAGATGGTTTAACACCAGAAACTCTATTTATGTGTGTCAGAACACACCAGGAAAAGCCTAGCAGATGCCCTAAAGGCGTGCTTGACAGGATTCCAGAGCCACTTCTAATTCAAACTCTTTAAAAACTAAAAACAGATATACTGCCTTTCTAGACAACTCAAAATAGCCCATTTAAAAGCGAAACACAATGGATGTTTCCATTAAAACCACAAAACAAGAAGATCTACTATCAGCATTCTCTGACATGGTACCAAACACAGGCCAACAAAACATGCTGTGGAAGTTTAATAGAACTATCTGAAGAAACATCAAAGACGATAACCATGTATTATCTAGAAAACACAGGAGAAATCATACAATCAACGGGTTGCTGCATTCCTTTGAATACTGCCTGAGTGAATACTCATCTCCAACACTGTGTGGGTTTTAACTGTCATTCTCAACAGACTACGAATCCCTCAGAACAGGAGGCAAGCCTATTTGATGGGCTGTCCTGCAACATACGACAGTAGCAGGGAAGTTGTTCTAGGAGGATGATTGCTGAAATAAAATCTACATGAAGTGAGAGGTCTCCGAGATGAGGGCTGCAAGCCCAGGGAAAGGCAAGCGCATGGCGTTCTGGAGACATGGCCTTAACATCAGCACATCCCGGGTGAAATGAAATGAATGAATGAGGCCAAGAAATGCGAGAAAGGAGAGCCAGGCAGCAGCCTCAGGCTCGCCACGGTCAGTAAGCCATGGAACTGGCTCAGTGAGATAGTCATTTCAGTGAAAGGGACCATGGGTGTGATTTGTGTTGTGAAGAGGTCACTCTGCCATGGATATAGTTAAGCACCTCTGAGAGGATGAGGTTGGAAGCATGAAGATCAGTCAAGAGACTCCTGTAGCAAGCCAGGCAGAAAGTGAGGGCACCTTGGCCAGCAGGGTTGAGTCATGGAGGTTGAGAGGTGTCAGGTGTGAGATAGGAGCTGCCTTGAGGAGTAGCAGAAGACACAGAAGAGACACAAGGATCCAGAATCTGTTGGGGCTGCGAGACAGCTCAGTGATCCAAAGCACCTGCTTAGACAAGCACAGGGACCATGGTTTGATCCCCAGTACCACATGCCAAGCACCCTCACCCCCTCAGGGCAGGGTGAGCCAGCCAGAGTCCGGGCATAGAGGCACACACCTATAATCCCAGTGCTGGGGAGGCTGAAATCAAAAGGATCACCATGAGTCTGAGGGGCATAGTGAGATTCTGAAACAACTAAATATATTTTAAAAAGAGTATGTTTAAGCAGGCATGGCGACACACCTGTGAGTCCAACACTCTGGGAAGCTGTGGCAGGAGGATCACAAGCTGAAGCCCAAGATATGCCTTAGAGAAACTTAGTGAGACCCTGTCTAACCTTATAAACAGAATAGGAAAGAGATGGGGTGATGTAACTCAGTATGAAGGCTTTTTTTTTTTTTTTTTTGAAAGAATAGGTTTAAAGCTGTCAGCTTGAGCTAATGGATCCAGGCGCTCTAGGTTGATATTTCAGCTCTTCCCCTCCATGCCCTAACCTGCAGCTGTTCTCAGCTCTGCTCTCCTAAAGGTGGGGCCAGTAGCCACACCTGTTTCAGAGGACTTTGGGGCAAGGGGCTAAGGAATGCAAAGGGTTTGACTGAGCACCTTGAGGAGCAGTTGGCAGCGGGGGCCAGCTATGACATCATCACCGTCTTCACAACTGTCGCTAGGAGCAGCAGCAGTGCCACGTCACAGGGTTCCCTTATGTGGGACACACCTGCCTCATAAAGACGGGCAATAATGGGAGGTGAGGAGCTGGGCTTAATCCTGATAGCAGATCATGCACAACATGATAGTTTTATGTCACTTTATCTAAGTGACCTAACTTGTGTGACTGTGTCCTTTAACCACTTGTATGTATTTCATATCCAGGCATAATTTTATTAATTTTGCCACCTCTCTTCTCCCCCTCTGCTTATTTTCAGATGCTGTTGGTTATCATCAATCTTTCTTTTCAAGCTTGTGTGTAGGTCGCCCCATGTGACTCCACTCTGCAGCCCTTTGTGCCCACCTCTCAGAAATGTCTCCCTCTAAAAACAAGTTGACCAAGGGCTCACGTTTTAAGATTTTGGCATCAGTGCCACAGAGAGAGACTGATCTTTTAGCTCAGTGAAAATAATTTGAAGAGTTTTTCTTTTTTTTTTTTTTTTTTTGGTGGTACCAGAGATTGAACTCAGGATCTTGTGTTTGCCAGGCAAGTGCTTATGCTGCTGAGCTATATCCCCAGCCCCTGAAGAGAATGCTTTTTACAAAGAAGTGGGAAGGGTGCATGAGCCACAGAGATAGGATGATGGTCAGGGCTACTAGCCTTTGGCCTGGAGTGACATCTAGGTTTGCAGAGATTAAGGTAAAGGCAAGTGATTGCTTTTAGTCCAGCAAGATCCTGTAGTCAAAAAATCAGGGAACCTCAAGGACCACATGGAAGACAAGGTGACTGTACAACTATAGACAGACACTCCTCAGACTCTCCTCCACTGTGGGCCAGCTCTCAAGACGAGAGTAAACAAATGCAGCCACAGACTTCCCTAAGGATGGGCATCAGGGATTGATATGCTGAATAAGTATCAATCACCTTGAAAGAGCCAGAAAGAGTCACTAGCCCAAGCCCAACAGGAAGAAGCCTTGTTTGGTGATCTTGCCCTCCTGCATGACTCACTTTCCCATTTGGTACTGGATTTAATCAATTTTACCTGAACAATAGTACATGTACTCTTATTGGCTGTCCATAGTTTTGTCCCACCTCCTGTCCACTTAAGGGAGTTTCCATGTCTTCTCTACCACCTCAGACATGCCTCACTGCATGGTTTTTCTCTATAAAAGTCCCTGTAAGAGACAGCCTCCTGGGGACAACCCACTTGGGACCCCCTTTCTGTCTTCTCTTGGACAGGAGCCTTCTTTCCCCCAGTAAATCTATTCTGCTCATAAACAAACAAAGAACCAGGGAAATAATGACCTGGCCTTGCGCTCCTACCGCTGCATGCTGCCTAGCTCCTTTGGGTTCTTCACAGCCTGGATCACCTGGAAGACAAGAGTAGCGGAGACCCCTCATGGGGTCCACACCATACCATCCAGGGCTGAAAGCCTCCTGGGCAGTGAATGTGGTGGGCGGGGGCAGGGGATGGAGATCAGGTGCAGGGACCATTGCTTGGTCTCGCTGTCTGGTACAATGGCTGTTTGGGATGCTTTCTGCTGAGCACCTGCTCTCAGTACAAATATATGCCCTAGCAGAAAGTTCTTTCCTTCTTCCTGTCCACCCATCAGGAGTACTACCCCTGGGTACGGCGGCCTTCAGCCTCCCCTTTGTTTCTCTGTCTTCTGCTCACCTCCATCTCTCTTTAAAATGGATCTCTTTAACTAGGGTCAAGAGGAGGGCCCTATGCTCAAGGCTGCCATTCAAATAGATAAGTAAATAAATAAACAGGAAATGAGTGCATTCCACTTACCACCTCTCCTTCTCACCCCATATGTTTTCTGTTGGAATGAGAGCGCTTGTGCACATCACTGAGGTGTTCCTGAGCCAGGTGTGGTACCACCTCGAAGACTATTTGTGAGTTAGTGTTCCATAGAAGGTAATGAGGAACAAATGAATCTTAAAAGTATGTTACATAAAACTATTTAAGCACATTAGCTCAAAGCACCCTTCTAAAGCTACTTAAGGAGACACTGTTTTAAAAGGAGCGTGGTAAGCTGGTCCAGGCTAGCAACAATCCATAGGTTTTTAAATAACTCTTATGCTAGGTTGTTAACCACGTCTCTGACAGAGGAACTCATTAAAGAAATTTCCAACATGTGCGATGGCTGTGGAATTCTATAACCATTGCTAGCCTTCTCTCTCCAGTTCTTTGGACTCTAAATGAAATGACTGTCCTCTTTTGAGAGACATCCTCTGAGAGCCTGTTCCCATCCCTTTCCTGTTGGTGAGACATAATACCCACCACACACAACTTGAAGGGGAGATTTATTTGACTCATGGCTTCCGGTGGGTTGGCTTGCCGCAAGGTAGAAATGGCACCGTGGAGGGAAATTGCCCACCCCTGGATGATCAGGAGGAACAGGGCGGGGAGGAGCCGGGACAAGGAGGCACTCTTCCAAGTCATGCACCCAGGAACCCCACTGTTCCCATCAGGTTCTACTTCCTAACAGCCACTGAACTTAGCAGTGAGTAAATCCTCAGATGAGCACAGAGCCCCTACGATCCAACTATTTTCCCCAAACATGGAACTGTGTGAGACTTTGTAAGTTAGCCCAAGCTGGCATGAATTTAGAAATTTTGAAATTGCTGTGGTCCTCAGATTATTAACTATGTCTCTGACAGGGAAACACATGTAAGAAATTGCTAACATATGCAATATCTATGGCATGCTGAAAACCTCTCCAGCTTTCTTTTCCCAGTACTAGGAACTCTAAATAAAAATGATTCTTCTCTCCTGAGAGGTTACTCTGAGTCCCCAGACTGACAAGAAAGAGTCAGTGCTATTTTGGCTCTGAAAAGAAACTAGGAATATTTCTGGGCATTTTTTTAGATGGAGAACAAGAACAAAGACTTTGGTTCTGAGATTAAATTTGGAGAGCGCTGCCTCGAACAGCTGTACATAGTGGAAAGAGGGAAGGGCTTGGAGGATCATAAAGTAGCAGAAATAACAAATAAGTAGTCTCAGGGGCTGGAGCTGGCACTGTGGTCAGACGGAAGATATCTGGGAGCACGGGACTCGAGAGGGGACGGATGATCCGAGGGGCCACCTCTTTGACTTCAGCTTCCGCCGTTTGCCATTTGGGGGGAGCGTGGCCTTGGAAGCAGGTGGGACTGCCATTCTTGATTCTCTTTTGTAATTATGTGAAGTGTGGAGAGAGGATATTGGAAATAGAGACCCAGCTGTGCCCAGTGACAGTTCAAACACAATGAGGACAAAGAACTCCAGACGCAAAAAGGGAAGCATTTTTAATCTCAGGTGTCTGCACTTTTCTTTCATTATATGAAAGAGCCAGCAGCAATAATGGGAGAGAAATAATAAAATGAATGGTTCTCCCTCTTGTAGTTCCTTGTGGTGCCAAACCTTGCATCAATCAGTCAAGAAAAGAAAGCCTCTAAGACAAAATGAGGAAGATAGAGTAGGTAGCTAGCGGTGGAATTTAGAGGGTGTAGACCAACTGAATTCGAGTAAGACTTTTTTTTTTCCTCTCATATGATAACTTGGTAGTGATTTAAAGGGAGATGATACCTCATGGGGAAAGGGAAACAGGAAGAAAATACAGGTTTACCTCAGGATGAAGTCGGTATTTACTTTTCCCTCCATTTCCACCTCTTCTTTCTCCCTCTTCTCCACACAGCATTAGAAATAATGTCTGAGCCTGTACAGCTTGTGAACTGCCCACAGAAATCTCTGAGGAGCTTGAGTCTTGGGGCAATAAAAATAATTTGCTGGCTATTCTCTTAGTGTGTTGTAGACCCAGCTTGAATGACAGAACAAGCTTCATACACTAATGCAGATCTATTTTGTGTAGTTACTTTAGTGGCTAAAGTTTTGCTGATTACATCATGCGCTATTTTTAGTAAGACTTCAGTGTAACCATGGAAACTGCTATTGCTGAAAACTCTCACACTTTTTTCTTCAAAATTAGCCATAGAAAAGAAAACCTTTGCAGAAAACTCATACGGAACAAATGAGTTAGATGCAAGGGGAAAAGCACAATTGAGTGAATATGAAGATGTTTATTTGTGAGTGAGCACCTGTACATACATGTGTTTGGGGCACATCATCATTGGCCAACTATATTTGTATGTGAAATAATTTTAATTTTTACTTTCATTTTTACTGGCAATAGCCTGAATGCATGACACAGTGTCCTTTATTATAATGGTATATAAATTTGAAAGGAAGTCTGTCCCTGAGGAATTCAGCGACACTGTTTCCTGGCAACAAAGATATGTTGGAAAGTTTCGCAGGACAGACCTTCAGCCCATCGAGGAGCTTGCTGGGTGTGAGCAGTAGTTATGAAGAGAACAAATTTCCTCACTTTGTGCTTCATAGAATTGAAATGGTCACTCTCAACAAGGCCTAGAGATGAAGAGTCTTCAGTTAGGGGACTACATGGTAGCTTTCTACTAAAGTATGACTGTTTTAGGTTTTGTTAAGGCAAGGTAGACATCCTAAAAGAACTCATAATCCCAGGACCCATGAATATGGTATATTGCTGTTTATGACTAAAGAGACCCTGCAGACAAGAGTAAGGATAAGGCCGTGAAATAGGTAGGTTATTCTGAATGTATGCATGGGTCCAATTTAATCACATGAGTCCTGCAAAGAATTTTCTTGGAGTCTAAGAGATGTGTTGGAGGGAGATGTCGGAATCATGCTGAATGTGGCAAGGACTTGACAGGTACTTGTTGAGTTGAAAATAGAGGAGTAGCCACATGGATTCTGAGAAGGAGTTAAACTGTTTCAACAGCACTGTGGAGCCTGGGACTAGCCTGGAAATCAGAGCTTTCAGATGAAAGTCCTGGACTGGTGAGATTTCAAGCAGGATTCCCTGCTAGACTTGAGGAACTTCTGACCTAGGATACAGTGAGTGGGTAAAAACTACTAGGTTCATGACAACTTATTACCACAAAAGTAGGAAACTGATGCATGCTTTAAGGTTGCTGCAGTAGAAATTCAGCTTATTAATGAATGTTCTTCTTAGCGGTGTAAGATATGGGGAAGAAGGAACTTCTTTGGATATCTTTTATGAATTCATTGTCATTTTTCAAAAGTCTTATATCTTTTGACAAGGAATTATGCTTCTAGGATTTTTTAATGCTGAAATTTTGTATAGAATTTAATAATATTTGTAATATTCCATATGCTGACACAAACATCCTGAAACATCTAATGAAATATTATCCTTCATTAAAATTGTGTGCACACATATAATAGATAATCTGGCAAAATGTTCATGTCATAGACAATAGGAAGCTGGGGGAGAGTAATTAAAGAATGTATTTCTAACACTCAAACTGCTGGAAGCATGTTGCAGTGTTGGATAGTGTTTCTCTCTGGGTTATGGGAATATGTTAAAATTTTTCAAAATTTTTTATGATGAAAGTAAGTTACTTTTATAATGGGAAAAATTCTAACCAATGTCATTGCCATTATGAAAATAAACAGAAGAGCTTGATATTGAACAGGGCTGCTGGGAGTGGAGAAGTTTGAACCTATGCATCAAAGAGTGCTGCTTTCAAAAGGCTTACCACGTGGCTGACTTGGAAACAGGACTCTGTGACTTCAGTTTTCATCAGCATCTTCATTATTTTTCATAAGTGCAAGCTTGTGTTTGTATTAGGTAGGATCCGTGCAGTTGTAAATAACAGACCCTTGATTCCAAGCAGGCAAGCTTCAAGTACTGCAAAGCAGAGATAGAGCTTTGTCTCAGCTAAGGCTGGGTCCAAGTGCTCCGACAATGTCTTCATGGGTGACATATTTCTCCCTACCACATGGGGAAGCTCTTCCTCTAGCCAAGAGAACTTGAGCTTTGACAGAAAATCAAGCTTGAATAGTCCTCCATGGAGGACTCTGGTTATTGCCATCACTGGGGGACAGGGATCAGGCAGATGGGTGTTCTGGAAGATTATACCCGTAGCAAAGCAAATCTGTCTTGAGTTAGGAGGAATGGCATTTCTAGAGGAAATTTGGGTTGTAATAGCAAAATAGAGAAGAGATAATGCAAGAGAAAAATCAAGTGTTACCTATCAGATGATCTGGCAGTAACCAAGATGGGGACAACTAGATAACCAGATTCCTTACTGACAGAAAGTCAAAGTGTTTGAGGCTGTACATCCTGGACTCTGTTCTTCCACTGGAGGTTCACACTACTAAGGGAGGCTGGACTATTCTTTTCTCGACAGCATTTGAGCATTGTCTCTGTTCCACACCCGTCACAACCTTTGCATTTCCTCACTTCAGAAACCTGAGGAGAATTCTTTCCTTACTTGAGGAACACCATCAAGAGTCATGTTAAGAACAATTCACTGTTAGAGTCAGGGCTAAACTTTCTGCCTCCTTGTCCTGTGATGAGTGCATTGCCTTGATAGCTTTGTGTCTGCCTCGTGGTAGGAAGTATTTGTTAAGCAAACGGAAATTTATGACTTTTGAAATTAGGCTAACCAGTTGTGTGCTTCCTTTCTCTTTGTTCAGCTCTTCACAGAATTTTTACTTTTAACCCAATGCCTTCTTCAGTGAGCACTTAGAAAACTGAGAACACTCTTCTACAAAGTCCCCAATTTCATATGTAGTCACTCACACTGTGCCCTTGATTCACAATTATATCAACTCAGGGAATTACTATTATTACTATCTTTATTATTATTCTCATATTATTCTTATTATTTTGTGACACCAGGTGTTGATCTTAGGACACTGCACTTGCCAGGCAGGCATTCGTGCTGCTGAGCTATATCGCTGGCCCTTCACTCTCCTCTCTCTATGTTATCCCTACCTACTAAATATGGAAGTTGAATTTGAGGAAAACATCTTGAGTAAGGTAGCTTTCTTGTCACTGGAACACAATACCCAATACCCACAACTGAAAGCAGGGAAGTGCTGTTTAGCGTTAGTTATGATTTCACAGATTCAGTTCATGAACAGAGAGTCCTAAGACAGGAATATCATGGCAGAAATACTCATCTGAACACACGTGCTTTGGGCATGGTGGCTTCTAGCATAGCAGAACAGCTCCAGAGCAGAAGTGCTGAAGGTCTAGACAAACAGACTCCCAGGCAATTCCTCTGTGGCCCAGTTACCTACCTGTACCCCATAATGTGCTTTTGTCTCATGTTTTCCAAGTTGAGTATACTGCCAAAATTAAGCTTAACTGTCAACATATTTTAGAGTTATTGCAGGCTCTTACCAGCCTTTGTGGGTTTTGGCAAAGTCCCTGGGATAGAAAGAGGAGTCAGACATCTAGATATCCTGCTTTTTTATCCTTATTTGTGTTTCTCTACAGGTGCATTGATAGCTCTGAAACAAATAGCCTTTGGTAAATTGTGCAGTGTTGGCCTTGATATTTGAGATGGTAAAAAGCAGGAGAAAATGAGGACTTGTTCTGTGGTATCCTTGTTGCCTAATGACCTGCACCGTGAGCAAGCAGGGCTACATGACCTTGGTCGCTCCCATTTAGACATTTGCTATTTCTGATGATCTGCAGGGCTCTTGACATAACATCTTCTTGAACTGGCAGTGATTGTCTTGCACTTTTTCAAAAACTCTTGAAAAATACTCTTGAGCATATGAAAAGGCCCAGAAATCAGTGGCTCTGTGTACTTTCGGGTTATTACCCATTCCTCGAATTCTCTTTAGAAGATACTTGCTAGATAATTACCGGAACAAATCAGCGAGTGAGAGGAGGATCCGCAGGCAAAGGCTGTCTCTGGGCGGCACAGCAGAGAGGGCTGAGCTGGCATTCGGTGGAGGATTTGCTTTGCTCCCCACCCCCATCTCCCACCTCCTCTGGTGTTCCCAAATCTTCAGGCCACCTCTCCCTTCCGCTGGCCCCTAGCTGTACACCCCACTAGAGCAAGAGTTGGTTTTTCCCTGAGCTCCCTCGTAGTAAATGCAGGCTCGTGCAATATTCCAGATCCCCAGGCATCCTTCCTGAATGATAGCTCTTTTTGAGTGACAATTAGCTCATCTAGCAAATGTTACATGTACCACTGAATCAGCATCTCCCATGTCATTTGCAGATTAGCAGGGGCTCTCAGGAGATGGTATGCTGGCATGCTGAAGCCTGATCAGGTCTGAAGAACGCTTTCTTCACACTTCTTTATTTTGAGTTAAACCTTAAAATTATTCTCTTTTACTAAAAATGATTCTGATGGAGTATGCGATGCTTCTTATGTTCTCTTCCCTCCCTACTCCCTCATAATTTACATTTCCACTCTGATATTTGACGAGTAGCGGGCTTTCAAATATCACCAGCAATTGCTTCATCACCAACTGCCCTTTAAGCCCGTTTGACTTGTCCTCGCAGTTAGGCACTAACTCTTATTCTCGATTCCAGTCTCCTTTCATACACTGCAGGTTCTCTCTCTTTTCCTCTCTTACAAATTATGGTCTCATTAACTGTTTTTTATTTGTTTGTTTGTTTAAGAGGCTAAGACTGGAGCCTCCATGAGGGTGGCTTGGCCTCCGACCCTCTGCTCTCTAACCCGCTCAGCTGATCACAGAATCCGCAGATCAGCATCTGCCAAGCCTCAGTCCTATCACCATTGCTTTGATTCTTTGTAACTTCACCTTGCACCTTTTCAATAGTTTCCAGTTTCCAGGTTTTTACCTTGAAAAATATGTCTTACACACAGCTGGTGCTACCCAGTCTTGGCATTCTCAGGATGCTCAAATGCCTTCATTTGTCCATTCCTGGTCAAACAGCCTGCTTCACCATAGATAACTGAGGTTTTGTTGTTCCATTATTTCCTCACCTTCTTTTCTCTGTCTGAGAGAGAGAGAGAGAAAGAGAGAGAGAGAGAGAGAATCTTACTTTTATTACTTAACTTTCCCTGGACTGCTGAAACAAATTACTACAGAGTTTCATAAAATGTCAGAGATGTATTCTGTCACAATCACGGAGGCTGTAAGTCCAAAATCAAGCATCAAGCAACTGGCATAACTAAGCTCTCACCGAAGGTTCTAGAAGCTTCCCTGCCTCCTCCGTTGCTGGTGACTCCTCATGCTCATTGGCTGAAGGTAGTGTTATCCCAGTTTCTGCCTCCACCACTTCAAGACCTTCTTCTCTCTGAGGTCTCTGTGTTTGTCCTTTCTGTCTAAGGGCACTTGTCCTTGGGTTGGGGTGCATCCTAACCCCAAGGTGATTTTGTCTTGAGATTCTTGACTTAAATGTATCTGTAAAGCTCTTCTTTCCTTGGGTTATTTTCAGAAGTATTAGACTTTAAGACTTGGATGTATCTTTGGGGTTGGACACTGTTCAATCCACCACATCTCCTTCTCTGTGTGTCTCCTTTTATCATAGTAACACTCCTGCATTGGTTACCCTGCGATTTTAACTTTTCTAAATTCAACCCAGTTTGGGAATGCAACCTGAGTCTGAACTTCTTTTAGGGGCTTTTCAAAAATCCATAACTGCTCTTTATCAAGCTCTCCAAGGTACTAAGTACTGCTGCAGGAATATTTACCCTAATATGACACGAGGCAGAAGTATTTATGAATCTATTTTTTTTCCTCCCTGAGACTTTCAGTTTTTGTGAGCATAACACCTTTGTAGCTGCTAGCAGAAATTCCCAAGTTGGAGCTATGTGCAGTTTTGGACCCTTAAGACATCACTCTGGAATGGAAGGGGTCGCTCTAGGAGTGCACAGTAGGGATTCCTACAGCTTACAGTGGGCTGTCATCTCGTGCATCCTATCCAGATAGGATACTTAGGGAGAGAGTTGCCAGTTGAACACAGTAAAACAGTTAAGTACTGTATTTGAAGCCAAAGGCAAGGCATCAGCAGAAGAATGCTTTGGACACACTTGTTTCCAGGACTAGTCTTCTTTTCTTTGCTTTTTTAAAAACAAAATGAGCTGTCTCCTAGTACTCACATCTTGAGAGATGCTAGTGGAGACTTCAGGGCAGAGTTCAGGATGACTGGCTGGGCGATTCGCCTCAAGCCAAACAGCGGGTCTGCAGGGGAGCCAGGAATGGACAGTCCAAGTCTCCTCATTGAGAACCTAAAAAGCAGCGTCTAGTATTTTGACATTGAGAGATAGCCAATTAATTCTCCTTCTGTGAATCCTTTTACATTCTAATTAACAGCAAGGAGGACAACATTTATGTTATTTTCAAAAAGGCTTTGGATTTCTGTATGCCTTTGGCATGAATAGCCTAAATTGGAAAATAAACAAGTACGAAGGATGCTGAGATGTATGTCTCATATTTTTAATACACAAAATAGCCTGTTTGTTTTCCAGCTTACCTCTTCACATTCTCTCTAATAAGCACAAGTCAGTAGAGCATGTGTTTGTCAGGTCTTGGGGTCATTAGTGTGACTCACAAAGGTTGTTCTCTAATTGCTTAGACCCTGTGCCAAGCACTCTGTTGACCAAGGTGCAAACCATTTTCCTTAGCGACAAAGTGAATCTGTAGGTCAAAAGCCCTCACTACATTTTTTTTTTTTTAGTAATTCTTAGCTGTGTTGTTACCAACAAGGGAATCATTAGAACCTATTCTTTAAAAATTACACATACTCATTATAATCATTTTCAGAATGAAAAGTCAGGACCGAAAGATTTGTGCTTGATTTGTAAAATTACATATTTGGAAATCTTGCAGTGATACAAAATTAAATCCAATTTAGCTATGCATTTAACAAATCAAGGCCTTTCACAGAGAAAGAAAAGATTTGGGTTATTTAAGAAAATCACAGACATGTTGGTTGCTACACTATGCTTTATCAGCATTACTAAAAGTCATATGCATGTAATATATACATATTCAATAATACCCTAAGTTGAGGTTTAAATCAAAATGCAGTCAGATCGTGGAGTAGTTGGTGGGAAATACTGAAAATAATGCAAAGGTTAGATAGCCTCATATTCAGTTTTATTTATTTCATTTTATTTTTGTATTTTGTACAGGGTCTACAAGGTCTCACTACATGAATCAGACTCGTAGCGATTCTCCTGTTTTCAGCCTCCCCATTGCTGGGATTTCTGGCACGTGCCACCATGCCAAGCCTCAGTGGCCTCTCTGAGTGCCCTAGGGGTGGGGCTGGCATGGCACTTTGGGATCGAACCCCAGCTACTGAGCTCTGCCTAAGCAGGTTCTTTAGTCCCCTGAGCTACCTGACTGGCCCTGATAGCCTCCTCAACTCTCACAATCTCATGTTATTAAACTGTTAGTAATAATAACAATGATAATAATAAATGATGTTACTGATCCCTATATACCTCATCTATGCTATTGCATTAGTAGAGTCTACTTTTCTAAGAGCTTTATTTCTATCCAATTGCTTAATCCTCCAAATAAACCCATGCCACAGGTACTACTAATAAAGTAGGTATTAAAATATTCTTCTCATTTACCATTTTACAGATGAGGAAACAAAGGCACAGAAAAATTAAGTAGCATGCCTAAAGGGGCACAGGAAAGATTGGACTGTGGCGTTGGGCTGCTTTTGAGGCCTTTCTTGTAACATTAATGTCATCACCAAATCCCGCTGGCATAGCACCTCTATTTGACTAAGAATACTCTAATGACATTTAATGAAAGCTTGAGAACTGGCTAAGGTGGTTCTGTGATAGTGTGTGGGGTGATTAGGTGTGTTTCACTTTCTGGCTAGGTGATAATGGAGAAGGCACCCAGTGAGAAGAAATTCATCCTTGCTGTCTTCAGTTTATTTCCAACGTTCTACCGTGACGGGTTCCCTGACCACCAGGCGTGCCAACAGCATGGAAGTTCAAGGAGCTGCTTGGGCCATTCTGCCTATAGCCCTTGCTTCTTTGCTCCATGCTCACTGTTATCCTTGTCGCTTCTCTCACCTCCCTAGATCCATTCTGCTCCCACTCATGCCGTGGCCACCCAGCTGTGGAGGAGGAGCACAAGGAGAAGCTCGGTGAGTTCTTGTTCCAGCATGAAATGGAGCCAGTGTTGGGACCATGTGTGTCCAGGAAGAAGTCTTCCACCTGCAGGCTTCCATCTCAACTCTGATCTAGGGTTCTGAGAAGAAGATGGATGATATTTCTCAGGTTAGGTATTTCTTTCTTAGCTTGGATAATCTTTGGTTATGTACAAAGTCTAGATCTTGACAACTAAATCTACAGGCTTTAGTTATCAGCAAAGTCAACATGTGGAGTTGTGTGAATTTGTATGGTGAAGCAAACCTGTGTGCAAGGCAAGGTATGTCTCTGTCACTCCTGTCCTTCAGGACTTGTTTGCTTTGGTCCCTTCATAGGGTGGACAGGAGAAAGAAGAACTGTTATTTTTCTACATTGTTATGTGTCATGTGGACTACATGCGCAATTTCCTTTGGTTTTTGATTTTAACTTCCCTTCCTTAGTTTTTTTATTCCTTCCATCTTTCTTCTCTCACTCCATCCCTTCCCATCTTTGACCCCATTTGTCCTGTCTTATCCTGCCTTGCCTTGCCCTGCCCTGCCTTTCCTTTCCTTTCTTTTTCTTCTTTCCTTTCTTGTTTATGGTAGTGGGAATTGAATTTAGCATCTACACACTAAGATATATCTTTTGATCCTTTTTATTTGTTTTGGGACAGTGTTCTGCTAAATACTAAGTTTATTAGACTGCATTTATTCTATTTTTGCAAAAACTCTGCAAGGCAGACATTACCAGCCCATTTAAGAGAGGTGAAACAACTAGAGGTTAGAGAGATAGGTTCAAAGAGTTGCAGTGATTTGCTTTGACTCTAGCTGAAGAGACTTCAAAGCTGGTGACATTCTCATGGGGGTTGTGTGCATTTTAACCAAATTCAAGGTCTTTAATAGAAGGGGCTTCGTCTTTCAGGAGAGATTTGGGCATTGACCTAGTGCTACTTTTGAGAAATCCTCATTCTAAGATTATGGCTCAGAAGTAATGATTTGGACCTCACCTGTGAACAGTCTACCCTGGTGATACCATACAACAATTAGCCTTGTAGTATGTGAAGGAGAAAGAGGTGCCACCCAGGAGATATAAAATTGGTCCATTTTATACAAGCTGTAGCTTTTGCAGGCAGAGATAAACTTCTAATTAATGATCTCTTCATCCTGGCAGTTGATTGCAACTGATAACAAATACATAAGCAGGGATATTATTAATGCATTTATTAATAGATGCTTCCTGTTGACTCATATTCATCCAAGTACAGAAGTTAACGTTATTCTCTGAGTGTATGACATTTTGAGTGACACAACAGTGATACTGGCAGGCAAGCGCCAACATATTGCAGCATCTCCCTAACCAGCAGAGGCTGTAGGCCTGATAGAGCCATGTTCCACTTCTGTTCCCATCTCTCTCCAATGGAGAATTCATTTGAGTTTCCCAGCCTCATTGCCCATTCTATGAAAATAACTTCCAAATTGGCATCACTAGTATTCTGTGTCCACAAATAGCCTACTGTACGTTAGTCAGCTTTGCATTGCTGTGGCAAAATAGCTTGGAGTAACAATTCAAATAGGAATGGCATTATTTTGACTTAGTTTCAGCCTGCGGTCGTCTGACTCCATTGCTTTAGGCCCTTGGTAAGGTAGAAACATCCTATGGGGAGGTGTGATGGGGATCTGCTTATCTTGTGCATTTTAATTGAATTCAAGGTCTTTAATAGAAGGGACTTCACCTTTCAGGAGAGATTTGCATGTTGACCTAGTGCTACTTTTGAGAAATCCTCATTCTAAAATTATGGTAATGTTTTGGTCCTCACCTGTGAACAATCTACGTTGGCAATATCATACAACAATTAGCCTTGTAGTATGTGAAGGGGAAAGAGGTTCCACCCAGGAGAAATAAAAGTGGCCATGGTGGGGGGAAGAGGGGGAGAGAGGAGAGAGAGAGAGAGAGAGAGAGAGAGAGAGAGAGAGAGAGAGAGAGAGATACAGATGGATGGACAGACAGACAGACAGAGACAGAAAGAGTGGGTGATAGCAGGCTTCCTCCTTATTCTCTTGCTTCATCCTGGCCTCCAGTTTATGGGATGATGCTACTCACAATCAGAACAGGTCTTTGCTCCACAATTAGCTGTTCCAGATGCCAATCATCTTTAGAAACAGCCTCATAGGCACTCCCACAAGTGTGTTTTACTAACTTGCTGGGCATTTGAAATTTTTAAAAAAAATGTATTTAGTACAGACTCTATAGGGTCTTACTACGTAGATCAGACTCATAGTGATTCTCCTGTTTTCAGCCTCCCAAAGCACTGGGATTACAGGCACGCACCACCACGCCCAGTCTCAGCATGCCCCAGGTGTGGGGCCAGCACAGCACACCGGGGATTGAACCTTGATCCCCGAGCTCTGCCTAAGCAAGTGTTTTAGTCCACTGAGCTACCCAGCTGGCCCTGGGCATTTTAAAATCTAATCAAGTTGACAATCCAAACAGTCATCACAGCCTTGTCTACCAGGTGCTCCCAAATGGACATTTTGCAATCATTTCAAGCTGAGAATTTTCAAAACCAAACTTCAAAGTGAGCTCTGACTCCCAAAACATCTATTGGCTGGAAGCTCAGCAGTATCAGCCATCTTTGCTTTGCTGTCCTTTTTTCATCTTTCCTCATTATTTTTTCCTAACAGGAATTCCTAGAATGCTTATCCTGATTTTCCTGCACTAGCTTGCTTGTTCTGAGAGCCTGCTATTCCCCTGCCTCTGTAGGAGAAGCTCTGCTTCCAGGTTCTGGGATCCATCCTCTTTCTAGACAAGGGAAAATTAAAGAACACTGGCCTAATTGTTTTCCTCCCCTCAGGAATAAGCACTATAATTTTAATCATGCATTTAAAATTTTTAAATTAATTTTTTATTAGCTAAGTAATATGTGAATATTCTTCTTGTAAGAATTAACACATTACTGTTAAAGCTAAAGTCTGTTGCCACTCTCTATCTGCTATCAGTGAATTCTTACTTTGTCTTCTTTTGAGCATTTTGCTAAACATGGACATTTCCTAAGCATTTTCCAAACATTAGCATACTCATAGACTCTTCAAAAATTCACACTTAAATGTTTTACTTTTTATTTATTTTATTTTTTATGTATTTAGGACAGGGCCTATAGGGTTTCACTACGTAGATCGGACTCGTAGTGATCCTTCTGTTTTCAGCCTCCCAAGCACCAGGATTACAGGAATGCACCATCACACCCAGTCTCAGTTGCTGCCTCAGTTTACCCCGGGGGCAGGGCCAGCACAGCACACCAGGGACCAAACCCTGGCCAAAGGTGCTTTAGTCCTCTGAGTATCTGGCCAGCACTAGCTTTATTTTTAATAACAAAAAAAATCACGAACGGAAGTATTATAGTGTTTGCAGCACACTTTTGAAACTTAGCGTCCATTTGTTGAACAAATATTTATTAGGTGCTGCTGTAGACTAGGCACCATTCAAAACTATTGAGAATACACCAGAAAGCCAATATTAGAAACAAAAACAAAGAGAAAGCAAAAAATTTCTGAATTCCTGGAGGTCAGAAGACCAATCTGCACCTGTGGTACAGAGACTTCTGCTTGTCAGTGGTCATTAGTGGTCCACAACACAGGTGCATTGGAATTTGTTTGACCATTCTGACGGACACTTAGGTTACTTCTGGTGTCTTACCATGACACATAGCACTCCCACACGAGGCCGGGCACGTGTATCACTCCAGGAGGATGCTAGGAGCACAGCTGCAGGACCAAGTGCCCTCCGAGGTTCTAGCACTTCTAATAAGAAGCTCTGTGTATAAGAGCTGTCACCTTTGTGCATACTGGCCAATGCTTGGTTATCTGCATTGTGTAGAATTTATGCATCTTAGGTGTGGAATGTGGCATCTCGCTACTATTTAAAGTAAATCAAATTTTATAAAATACCAATCTAGACATTGAAGTGGGTAAAATGTGCAGATTGAGTTAAACCTCTACAACACATTATTGTCATAACATGAGTATCATGTGACCGTGTCCAGTGCTTATGGCACGGTGAACAGTTGTAAATGGGCAGTGATTGGAGATACCACCTCATCTACATGTCTTGCTCCACTTTGGTTTCCTGGAGAAGAGAGCTTTAGGAAGAATCTCTTCCAGACTCTGGAGAGTAGACAGGAAGCCAATGGAAATTCATGGAGAATTGGCAAAGAGTCAGGGAAAAGAAAGAAATAGAGAAGTGAGCCATGCTGGGACGCACGCACGCACGCACGCACGCACAGATCAAGAGTCTTGATCTGCACCTGGTCACTGGTAACTATGAGAACACCAGAGAAAGAGCAGGTATGGTATCTGAGGGACATTCTATTTCTTCCTACCACAAAGCTAGAATCTGTCATGAGTCAACATAGTTTGTCATGAATCAGGACTCTGGAATCTGTCCTGAGTCAACATAGTTTGAATGGTGGTCACGAGCTTTAAAAATAGATTCCCTATCCAGGTTGCCATCCTCTCTCTTGCAGTGAACGAGCTACCATAAATACTGCCATCTGCTCCAGCCCAGTGCCTGGGGAATCCCCTCACTGCAGATATTCAACGTCTGGGGAATTCATCTTCTAATTTTTTCTTCAAATAAAAAATATGTACCAGAAATATGGATTTCTGGTGTTAAGCCCTACTATTAGTGGCTTGGTTCATGACAGAGATTATTGGGGCTGTAGCACAGACCCCAGGATCTCTATCATCCCAGATCTGTGTTGATCTGGCCAAGCCCTTAATTTTATAAATTCACCATCTTAAACATCACTGAGGAGAGATATGAAGAACAATGCAGGTAAAATCTGGTGCCAAGTAACCACATTAAACAGTGAAAGTAGCTGGTTTGACATGATTAACAACACAATTTTAAGTGTTCAGGGTGAAAGGGAGCCAGTGATCAGTGGAAGAGATGAACCTTTGAAGGATAACTGGGAGATGGACAAGGAAGTGGTGAGAAGGTATTAAAAGGTATCACAGTAAAGAGTGCTTAAAAAAAAAAACCCTTTTGGTGGTCCCACAACCAAGTTTATTATTTATTTTATTTTTGTGGTACTGGGGATTGAACTCAGGACCTTGTGCTTGCCAGGCAGGCACTTATGCCAATGAGCTATATCCCCAGTCCACAATCAAGTTTAAATGGCCACTGTAAATCACTTACTTAGCCTTCTCTTGTGTAGAAATGCAGGAGGTCTTGATGGATGAGTTTATCTTTGTTTAGTTATCTGGACTCTGTAGGAAATCCCTAATAAGGAAAATATTGGGCTCCCAAGCTGGGCCTGAGACTGTTTTGAATCTAGGCTTCTCTACTAATGACTTTGCTTCATGCTTAAGAGGTGCACTGTAGAGAAAAATTTTTGAATTTCAGATTCTGTAAAATATCAGTGATGACGATGATGAGGATGATGATGATGAGGATGAGGATGATGATGATGAGGATGATGATGAGGAGGATGAGGATGATGATGATGATGCTGATGATGATGACAGTGATGATGATGATGATGATGATGGTGATGATGATGATGGTCATGATAGCAATTCTTCCCTGGTAGATTATTGGGGTAAAGGCATGAAGGAGAAACACTTCTGCCCTGAACTTATGACAGCCACTTTGGGTCAACCCCTGTATCCTTTCTACCTCATCATATCAACCTCTTTTCCTCTCTTTGAATGGCTCCTGCATATGTGAGCTTTACATTCTAAGGAATCATTTACAGAATGTATCTTTCTGGGAGAAAAGCACAAGGAGAATCCTGCTGTAAATGAGAATCTTGCTATAGGTGACAGAATGGTAAGAAACCCAGGGTTTTTTTCCTATTCATCCTTGATGGATTCTTGACAACAGCCCTTGTGAGGACACTTGCGACCCTGTGCTTGCTCAGGGGAGCTCGGCAGCAGCAGTGATGGGGAGCTCAGCAGCAGGAGGAGTGCTCGGCAGTCTCAGATGCCCCTGAGATATGGGTGAGCATGTCTTTACCACATTGCTGGCTGTTCATTTAATCATGTGCCCTATCTCCTTCCTAGCGATGCTGGCGACAGAATGGGGGAGCCAAGAGTTGTTTGCTCATCTTAGGAAGATCATGAAGAAGAAAAGAGCAAACTACACCAAATGCTGGAAGATGTAAGACCACTTTGCATTATGAAAACCTGGGTCACCACTGGATGCACAGAATTTCCATATTTTGAGGGCTTGAGGTTCCTTCCCAATTGCTTTTCCTAAGCATTTTTCAAGTTTTTCATACCCAAGCCTGCTCCTTTTCCTTCTTTTTGTAACTCCAAAGAAAAACAAATGATATTATATAAAATTATTGGGCATTTGTTGCTTTAAATCATTTTCAGAAATTATTGACCCAGTGCAACTTAAGGACACTTCAGAGTTGAAGTTTTTTATGTAAATTCATCACCCTCTGCAGATCAACAGCTGGATGGGACCTGGGAGCGTTCCAATGTTCAAACGTTAAAGTCTACACCAGATTTTCAGTAGAAAGAAAGTTATAGTTCTTGCATTTCTGGGTTTTCTTGTCTCATTTTTTATAAAAGCTAGAACAACAATTGCAATGACAATAACAAAATTAAATCAGTGACCCTTTCTTAAGAGAAAGTTTTTGTTTTTATTTTTAACCTAGCAAACTCTGATCAACTGGCCGAAAATCAAGGACACAAACTCACAATTTTCTCTCAAATGATCTTTGTTCACGGCCTGGAAAATCTGATTTTTAGCATCAGATTGAGTAAGTGTAGGTAGAGCAGCCATAGTCAGAGCCACTGAGAGAAGATTTTATTTTAACTGAACCGTGGAAATAAAGAACAATGCACTCTGAGTTTCTGTATACATTTTCCCTTTTATTGCTGGATTCTGAGTTAAATTTTAATTTTAATTTGCATATTTTAACAAAGTCATGCACCCTCCACATCCCCCAAAAAGCACCGTGATGTGCAGCAGAGTTTGCCTTTAGCCAGGTTTTGATGAAAGCGGAAGAAACGTCATTGTCTGGTTCCTGCAAGTTGAGAAAGCACTGTGAGGTGGAGGCACATGGTCCTACTCTGCACCCACGAGATCCTCATTAAAATGAGCCTGAGCACACAGTCTGAGCCCCAGCTCCTGTGCACAGCTTGGGTTGGCACTGTTATTACCCCATTCAGGCATCTGCCCACTTCTAATCCTTCAATGCAAAAGAGACAATTCCACCATCCTACATAATATGCACCGGCTGAATGGGTCCCAATTTATCAGGGAAACTATAAATTGCAGAATACCAGGCTGCAACTAATGTAATAAACCCTGTGATCTCTGTACCATACATTTTCGGCTGTTATTTAAGGTCTCCAGGGAGATTGGTGCCATAAAAACCATTTCTCAGGAATTCTGTCAGCTACAGAGGCACACTGCTCACACTAATATATTACAACTTGCTTATCACAGTCCAGAAGCAGCAGCCGCGTTACCACGGGAGAAGAAATGATGCGTAGACCCTCTCAATAGGCAACCAGATTGCTGCTTCCTCTGGACACACACAGCAGCATGCTTTTCTCTTCCTGGCCCTCTGTCTACTCTGCACTTTCTCCCTATGTTTGTCTCCTGAGCTCAAAGGATGCTACATAAGTCTTCCATTGATTTTCACATCTCCCTCTTATTCCTTTTGGTGCAAAGATGAATGCAGCATCAGTGAAAGATTATAAAATTTAGGGGAACACTGTGACCTTGAGGGCCACATAGATCTACAGAAAAGTTCCACAAGATATCTGTGTGGTCTTTAGTAGACCATGGAACTTCTCTGAGCCTTAATTTTCTCGTCTGTATATGAACTTGATTTTTTTTTTTTTAAGAAGCAACAATGTCTCTTGTGAGGATTAAATGAGATAACAGATGTACAAAGCTTATTACAGTGTGTGGTACAGAGCAGGGACTGAAAAAGTGTTAGTTCCTTTCACCTAATTAGTTCATGTAATGAACACAATATGAGATACTACTTTGGTGCTTTTATGAAAGAGTTCAGAATATTGGAAACAAAATCTTACCATGTTAATTCCAGCTATTTGCCTACTAGAG
>PVKN010008175.1:0-25510 GCA_004027915.1 Capromys pilorides
ACCCCAGTGATCCATTTTCTAAAAAAGAAAATCTGTGTGTTGAGAAGAGATAGATGGATGGATGGATGGATGGATGGATGGATGGATGGATGGATGGGTCGGTGGATGGATGGATGGAAAGATAGATAGATAGATAGATAGATAGATAGATAGATAGATAGATAGATAGATATACATATATAGAAAACAAGTGATACATTTCAAAAAAAGTTGAGTTATCTCTGAGCGCTAAGATTATAATTTATTTTAATTCTACAATTTTCTTTTTAAGAGAGAATGAAGAATAGTTTTAAAATTTAGAAATGAAAAAGGATTTCACTAAGCAAAATAACAGGAATTCAATAATGGTTGTTACAGTGCATAAAGTTAGCTTCAAATTGATTGTTCAAATTATCACATATAAGCATGCAAAACTGGTTTAAAGTTATAAGATTGAAAAAAGAAGAAAAAAATTTAAGTGTTAACTGCTCCTTTTAATATGGCAGCAGAAATCAGCAGTATAAGCTATCCTGTACATATACATAAATATACCACTTTCTCTTCCTTCGTTTCTTTCATTCCATTTGTTCTTCCCTTTGAGCAGTTTTTTTCCTTTTCACAGCATCTATTGTACCTTTTAGATTTTATTTACTTTTTCAGGTTCTTATACTAGCAGGACAATCTGATGTCTACACATGTGTCTCATTTATTTCACTTATGAGTATGGTCTCTAGTTATACCGATTTACCTATAAAAGCCTCAAGCTTATCTTTCTTTGTAGCTGAGTAACATGCCATTGCATAAAAATAGTACATCTTTTTATCCATTCCTCACTTATAAACGGTCCACATTGTCTTTGTGTGTGTGTTAATTTTTTTTGCAGTAAGCATGTATAAGTTACAAATACAGAAAAAAAAAGCCATCTATTAGGGATAGGCCCACACTCATGGAGAAACAACAGAATGACACTGGGGACATGGGGGTGGGAGGGGGGTAGATATTTTGTCTTGTTCCTTGTCATCCTTTATTATTTTACTCTATATATTAGTGCAGACTTTTTAAAAAACATTTTTAGTATTTATTTATTTATTTATTTATTTATTTATTTATTTGGCACAGGCTCTCTACATTGCTCAGACTTACAGTGATCCTCCTGTTTCAGTCTCTCCAGTGCTAGGATTACAGATTTGCTCTGTCACACCCGGTTTCTGTGGCCAGCATGGCATGCTGTACTGGGAATTGAACCTGGGACTTTGTGTTTGCCAGGCAGGAGCTTTGACCACTAAGCTATCTCCCAAGCCCCAGGGAGGATTTTTTTTAAATAAGTAAAATGGATAGCCAACATCTAACCTGGCTGACTCCTTGTGCAAATCAGTGCTCAGACAAGTAGCAAACATGATAACCTTAGCTAGAGACCACCAGCCAGGGTGGCAGGAGGCCAATCTAGAGTCAAATGAAGATTTTCATCCATGAAAGCATATTCTTAAGTGTGTCAAGGACAGAATGGCATGGTGGTGAGCTATTTCAAATTTGTAAAATCTCCAGAGATTCTTGGTTCTGGTCATTTCCTAACCATTGATCGGAAGATTTTTCATTTTAATCCTATGCCATGATTGATATCAGGATGTGAACAAAACTGCCTGAAAGGCACCTAAATACTGGAAGCACACTGCTAACGCTTTCAAATTAGCTCACTTCCTAAGGGTGGATAATGATGGGTTTCTATACCTGACCCTCTCTCAGGATTAATGAAACCTCTCTGTTAATTCCTTCACAAAGCCAGTGTACTCTGTAGATGGGTGCCTTTTGGCAACTACTATGCCCATGAAGTTACTGAAGATTATAGTTTGTCTGCATCTAAAAACCACCCATCAGCAACTTTTCCACTCACTCTTGTGTTTCTGGATCTGGGTTGGAGCACCTGGTGTTCTGGGCCAGCACAGCATGTGGGGCTGGGGTCGAACTCTGAACCTTGGGCTTGCCAGGTGGGTGTGTATGCCACTGAGCTATCTTCCCAGCCACTCTGTTCACTCTTTCTTACTCCTTTTTTCCTGTTCAGCATCACGAGCTGCCTCCTGTGTCCTGGGACTCCTTGAAAACAGAAGCCAAAAGCGAAAGAGGAATCCCAGAGGACAACTTTGTCAGTGATACATCTGCACATCTCTTCCAGCATCACATTCACAGCAGAAAGGTTATCTGAGAGGATACTGGACTCCCTGGCTCTCTCTCTAACACTGCAAAGCTAAAATCCAATTAGCAAACACTGAAAGAAAGAACCAACTTGTCCCCATCATGACCACTGCTCTGCTTTTTGGAGTATCACCGTTGGGTCTCCGGTTCTGCATAAAGATACAACCTAGGTCACTAGCAGGCAACATTCTGATCCTTCTCTGGAGTACCTATTAACGTCCTGACTGCCCCATGAAATAGAATTTGGCAAATGGCAGTTTAAGTTCACAGAGAATTAATTCTTTGCCCCAGTGGTATTGGTTAATACTTGCCCTTGGTTTACTTTTAAAGGACAATGTGCTAATGTACATGGATTAGCTCTGTTAAGTCTCACAAAAATCCTACAACACAGAGGCTGCTGTGGGATCCCCAGGTCACCATAGAGAAAGCAAGACTTGGAAAA
This sequence comes from Capromys pilorides, assembly GCA_004027915.1. NCBI lineage: Eukaryota > Metazoa > Chordata > Mammalia > Rodentia > Capromyidae > Capromys > Capromys pilorides. Next base: position 2,612 of record PVKN010008175.1, read on the forward strand.
GTTGAGTAACTGGTCCAACTTCACACAGCAAGGGCATGGGAGAGCCAAGGTTTTGTCCATTACCGACACCAGGCTGCTTTTATCTCCCACTACACCTTGGGATAACCTCTGAATTATTATCCTTTTAATTTTCAAGTTGTAACAATGACCACATCATGCTGGAAACTCACTGTAGTAGCAGGCAGATTTGCAAAATGTAAAGGAGCCCAGCTACCTACAGCCATGACGTTGCACCTGCAGAGCGTTTCCATTTTAGAAAACCACAGGGAGAGGGTTCACTTACCAGAAAAAGGCAAAGACAAAAAAAAATCAAGCTTCTTTTCTTTCCTTTGTTTTGTTTTTTTGTCTTTTTGAGACAGGGTTTCACTATGCAGTATAAGCTGGCCTTGAACTCACAGCTATTCTCCTACCTTAGCCTCCTAAGTGCTGGGATTACAGGTGTGCACCATCTAAGCCAGCTGTTTTGTTTCTGTCCTAAACTTACATCCCACCCTTTTTAAAAGTGAAAAACATTTTGCATGGCTGGGATTTTCCAGGCTCAGTGTTAAACCAGAAGGCTTACAGCATCACAGTGAGAGCGTAAGTCATTAAAGAACAACTAGGAGGACAACAATATGCATTGTATCAAATACTGGAAATGTACTACTAACATGTTTTGAAACTGTCACATTGTTATCTCTTATTAAATGCAGTAGAAAAGATGAAAAAAAAATAAAACTTAAAAAAAAAAAAAGAGGGTTGGGGCTTCAGGACATCCAGCCTATCTGCAGAGGGAGAAGTCTCTGGACAATCACCCAACTACTGCTGAGGATTTCATCAAAGAACTCTACACTTTGAAATTTGCCATCTCACCTCTATGCACAAGGGATGCTTTGCCTGCAGTTTGCTTCCTCTGGTGTGGATACAATCCTGGGTCTGACAGTCATCCTTCTAAGCCAGCTGCAATGAAGAGCTCTAGCAGTGCTGACAATATTCTCCTGTGCACCAAAGGAAGTGAATAATAATTAAAGGGCCCTTTGGACAATATCTTTCTATCTGAGGAATCATATACTCAAATAATCTAATTTGTAAAACCTCTTCACTACCTTCCTGCCTGGCTTCCATTTTCTTTTGCATATATTTCCACTACTCAACTAATGATGGATAGAGGGAATTAAGACATGGTTGATTGCATCTCATAAAGGCACTTGGAGGCATTAAAGATCGCTAGCATCTTTTATTCTTCCGAAGACTTTCTAATGTAATGTGTTCCTTGAACACATGTGTAAGACACACATTGATATTAAAAGCTGCATTCTATAGAGCCTAATGAAAAGAATGCCACATCCAAAACCAGAGTTAACATCTAACATGTCCTATAATCATTTAAAGATTAGAATAAAGGAACTGGTGTGCAGTGGATGCCACCAAACTGCCTTCTGACACTGCCTCTGCCCATAACCACAAAGATAAAGAGCCTCAGAGAGACAGTGGGACTGCGGTGCTCCTGACAACATGAGGGCCACTGAGCAACACACAGTTTGTCACCAATCATCCCCAGGTGTTTTGTAAAATATAAACAAATTCATGGAAGGATGAGGAATGCTGGTACATTCTGTATGTCCTCCAGAACATTTTTCTTTACTAAGCCACTCAGACTTACAACCTGTTATATGGAACCTACAGCTGTAAGTCACCGATGTAAAAACCAACCAGCAGAAGAGTGCGGAGGCTATGTTCTTGGGCTCTATCATGGACTTCCTGGGATCAAATGCTCTTACTGGGTGACCTTGGGCAGGTTACTCAGGCTTTCCAGACCCCCATTTTCCTCCTTGTGGGATGGAAACTCAATGACAGCCTCTGTTTTATAGAATGTAATGTTTAAAGTGGCTAGCCCATGAAAACTAGCACATTTCTTTTGCAAGTTAATGAAGAACAAATATCAGCTAACAATATTAAGGCAAAGAAGAATTAGTATGTGAACTTCAACTACCATTTCCCAAATTCCAGTCCAGGGAACAAGTACAATGTTAAGAGACAGTAAAAGATTAGGTTAAGGATGGATTTTATGGGTGTAAGCAAAGTTGACCTGGTTTCTATTATTTCAATAGGCTAGAGAGTTTATTCATGTTTTGTGATTGATTAAAATATTGTAAACTCAGTTTGGAAATGAGCTAATTAAACCTGCAAATGATACGTACAACCCATTCAAGAAGTATCTAAGAGCGGACTTTTGTCAAAAGCTTTAGCATGAGGTCAAAAGAGAAGCAAGAAGCCAGGTGTTTTGGCTTCCACTTGTCATCCTGATCCTAGACTCTGGAGAAATGAAGCAGGAAAAGGACAGATGTGAACACTTCCTGAGAAAGTTGTCAAGGTCTGCTTCTATATAAATAAATAAATAGGGCAGAAGATATAGCTCATTAAGAAAGCCATGATATCAGTCAATGCAGAGAGATAGACAGACAGACAAAAACAAAAACAGATGGAGACAGAGACAGAGACAGATAGACAGAGGCAGAGTAGTTGATTGATTGATTCAGGATAGCTCTGAGGATGAGTCTCAATTTAAAGAAATGACATGAAAGTACAGAGTTCAATTTAGATGAAGAAAGACTCAGAAATGAAGTTGGGCACAAAGAAAATCTTTCAAGGCTTAAGAATGCCATGTGAAGAATGAAAATAGTAAAAAGTTGAACTATAGGGCCAGGGAGATAGCTCAACCACCTAAGTGCCTGCCTATCAAGCACAAGGTCCTGAGTTCAATCCACTATACCGCAATTAAAAAAAAAAAAAAAACCTGAAGTGTGTTCCAGTTGCTCAAGAGAAATATAATTTTAATGGAAACAATATCCTGGACTGATTTAAAAGGAGAAAAAGGCTGTGAGTTTCTCAGTATGGTTCTAAAACTAAGCTCCACCTCCAAGAAAAATATTCATGATCACCACTGAGACACAAGAACTCTTCCATGAAGCCTAAATGAAGATGCGAGAGATCTGCTCAATGTTAGTTTTTTCCTCAACCTTGAGGCTCAAACATCAGCCAGCAGCCTGTCAGGTGGAAATCCTGGGACACGTCTTAAGTCCTGGGTCCAGCAATAGGAAGGACACCCTCACCAACAGACATCCACACTTCTCTGGGAACCGAGTCCTCACCAAAAGCGACCAAATGCAACTTGGCCTCCCATGAAGTTCTGGATGATTTCTGGCCATTTTGAAACTTACTTGACCCTTTCAAGCACAGAAATCCTACACACCCAAAACAGTCCTCTTAAAAGCAAGCATGTTGCTAAAATCAGAACACAGAGGAAGAACCTAAAGTGCGTGGAAACGATCAATTCATTCTATTAAGTGTATGGAGAGGACTAGTTTAGAGGAGGGGTGACTCTTGGTTGGTTTTAAAACTATCAGTCTCATTTTGCAAAACTGAGTTGCACACAGAATGTGATATACCACAATGTCTCATTTATTTATAGCAACTAGCTTCCATTACTTTTGAAATCATACTGAAAAGTAGAAATTCATGGAAGAAAACATACTCACCATCTAGGAACCCTGGCGCATTTTCTCTGGGTCTCTAGTCCACCCAAATCAGACTGGAAGATACTCCTAGAATTAGTTTATTCTTAAGTAAGCCCCTCACCCTCCAAGAAGCCTACATTGTCATACAACACCTAGGTTTGAAACAATAAGAAGGGCAAATCTGGATGAACAGAAAAGGTGGTGCCCTCAACTTACACTGTCCACCTCCTCCCAGATGAAACCAGTAACAGCCTAAGGAGGCCTTTTCTTTATGAAGAAAAGCGTCCTCCTAAAGAAGGAGCTGTGCCGCCGATTAAGACATTTCCCCAGCATTTGCTAACCTACTTACAGGCATCATTGCTCCCTTGGGCTTTGGGACCTCTCCACCTTCCTGAACGGAGTAGCTGAATAGGTAAATGGGTTATATCAGGCCAGGAAATCAATGTGTATACTGTGTTCTCAGCCACAGATGAGCATGTCGAAGCCATTTTATTATAGCTCTAGGAGCTGTATTGATCCAGCTGTAACTACTCAGAGGTGGCCAGCAATCCAATGAGGACGCATCCTTCTGTCCATCCCACTGCCTCTTTCCCCCAGCAGTGCTTAGAGAGTAAGCGTTTGCAGATTGGATTAATTTAATGTTTGCTTAATCAAAACTGACTACCCTGGAACTTAAATGCTATTAATTACTAAGAGAATCCAGAACTAATCCTCTAACACTGTAAGGCCAGAGAGCACCAGCAGCCATGCAGAGAAGGGGTGCTCTGAGGAAGAATCTGTTTGTCTTTCTCTCCAGATGTTCATTTTGCTTCCTTCTCCATCCACTCCCATCACCACCCACCTTCCTCCACACAGCCTTCTTAAATAAAAAAAAAATAAAAAATAAAAAATAAAAAAAAAATTTGCTGCTTTTGTTTCTGCTCTTTGTAACAGATATGCTAGGCGCATTGGAATGTGCCAGCTGGGTAAACAGAGGGCCAGCCCTGCCGTCCCAGCAGCATGCAGTTCTTCCTTCTCCAGTCTGCTCTGCTCAAACAGCACCTGTTCTCATCCAGACAGTGGTGCGGCTGGCTTTTCTCTGGAGGACCTGGTGTGTCTGAAGGACAGAGACCCTGTGCTCAGGCCCCAGCCTCCCACCCCATGTCTGGCACACTGAAGGCAGCAGGAAGTGTTTGATGAATTGAATCTGCAGAGAAGTTCGTGGTCTCTGCCCTAGGCTTCATGTTTACAAAGTTCTCTGATTCATCGAAACCCCACAGGGACAGTGGCTCGTTGACTTCAGTTTAACTGTCACCTTCTACAAATCCACTGTTTTGCCTGTCCTTGGAAAGATAGCAGACCCCTTCTAGAACCAAGATCCAATGCCTGTGTTGTTTATGAATTCAATGTCACCTGGGGAGGAACATGAGAGGGTGCTTCAAATCTGTTGCACTGTTTGGCAAAGTGTTACCCAGACCACAAAAATGGCACACAGTTCAACCACATGGCTCCTATGTGCTGGAAGAGATAATGCTAAAGCCTGAAAATGCTAAAGCCTTTAGCCTTTAATGCTAATGCCTTTGCCCCGGCATACCAGGGCCTTTTGGTCTAACTTCTATTTCTCCGAAGTTTGTTCAGAAGCCATTTCTCTTCGAATCACCACAAGCAGTGATGGCCCCAATACCTTACGTAGCTATGCACCATGCATAGAAGGCTCTGCTCTCTAAAGCGAATTCTGCTGAGCACACCTCAAAGCAGAGCCCTCTGCAGCATGTGGCTTCTTGTCTCCAGCTCTGTGCCTTCATCCCCAGGCCTCAGAAGGCAAAATAACCGGCGAACCCAAGTAGCGTGTGTGTCAACCCAGAGTGTGAGGACCACAGAAAATCAGGGGGAACTTGCTCCTTTGCACGGAGCTTCTGTGGCTCAGCTTTCCTGTTTCCCCACAGAGCACAGGCTCATCATGAACAGATCTTACTTCTGCATGACATCTCTCCCATAGGAAATGCCAGCAGTCAATCAATCTCTAGAATAGACACATGCCATTTCGATGAGGCCTAAAGTTGGCCAATAATATTGTACCAGTGTTAGTTTTCTGGTTTAGATAATCTGCTCTGGTCACATAAGACATCATTGCAGGGGAAACCTGAGGCACAAATACATAGAATGGTGGGTGTAATGTTTGCAACCTTTTGTGAATCTAAGATGATTTCAAAGTGAAAAATTAAATGCATACATATGCATACACACATGCAGTGAAGGGCAAAACTCAATAAGCCATAAGTTTCTTCCTGTTTGTTGACACCTTTTGCTGCATTGATCCAAATAAGTCATGGCCATGAACTTCAGGATCTAGCCCAAGAACCTCCACATATGGCCAAGCTCACCTGTTGACCCATGTCCAAAACCTGTCCTCTGGAGGTGACACCTGCTACAGATGTAGTTCACTGAATGCCTACCTTTTCCAGATTTCTGAAATTAAATCAGCCTCACACTTCACTACACTTACTAATTCATATGCATTTTGCACCAATAATTCTTGCTTGATGAATGGAGTACCCGGCTTACAATTCAGCCATGGTGTGGTAAATTACACTGGCCAGATTAACTGTACAAAGAACATGTCTCAAAACAATGATTTCACTTCTAGCTAAGGAGGAACAAGTGCCCTTTCTTTCATTTCTAAATTACATTTTCAATCATAAATATTGAGAATTATGTTTCTGATCACTACTGTCACCTTGTGAATAGTGGCACATAAGCCCCACAGACACAAAGGTTTTTACCAAAGGAAAACAAGGGCTATTAGAACACATGGACCACTTTGAGTTTTAAAGGACTTGCTTCCCCCAGCCCACAGATTATAAAAAGATGGCACCCTTTGGGGCTTGTAGAGGCAGGGAGTGGCTATTGTGCTTGTTTATGAGTTGTTAAACATTGGAAATGATTGCTCTGGGTGCATTATGCCACCTTTTGTGTATGAGCCATTCCAAGGGTTTACAGGTAGCTATTATGCATGCTGTTAGCCTTGAGAGGGCTTCTGCTGGAAAACCCCTGAAACATCTGAGCTTTTGACTATACACAAACAATTGTTTGAAGGTGCAAGTGTGCAAGCTCATCTTCCTCTCAAATAGTAATAAAATCCTGTACTGTAAAGTTGGACCATTTAAAGGAGAGAAGAATGAGCAGTTCTGATAAGCAGGCTGAGGCACTACAGGAAAGAGTCAGAGCTGGGCCCATCATTTCAGGTCAGAGAAGGAAAGGATAGAAGTGGCTACAGACATGCATGACTGCAAGAGGAGTTTGTCTAAGAATCTCCTATGGTGAGCTAGTTTAGTTGAAAGTATTTGAAATTAAGATGGATATAGAAAATTTTCCAGGTGGGCATTGGGGAACATGCCAGTAATCCCAGCACTGGGACATGGGATACAGCTGGGTTGGAAAGCTCACTGGGTCAGTGGAGAGCAAAGCATCCACCATCTTTTCTGGGAGAATGAAAGGACACTCTGGCACTAGTTTAGAGCTATATGGACCCATACCTTCAGGGGCATTACAGAAAGAGAAATAATAACAGGAAGCTGGGTGTAGGCAGCACATGCCTGTGGTCCCAGAGCTCTTGGAGTAGGAGATCGCAAGTTCAGGTCCGTGCTAGGCAGCTTAGCAACTTAACACAACCTTGTCTCAGAATAAAATCAGCAGGGTGTGTCACTCAGTGCAGAGGCCTTGGGTTTGATCCTTAGTTTAGAAAAAAAAAAGTGAGAATATAGGTCTAGAAGGAAGACACAAAGCAGTCTCCCCAGTTAATGAGTCACAACCGTCAGTCTACTCCTAGAGTCTCTAGATATGACCCACACGAAGCCCAATTCTTCCGTGTCTACATACCAGTTGAGCATATAGATGGAACAATTATCCATTGATTACATTAATCTCAACACCTCACCCACATCCAGCATGGCTGCACTGAGCTCCCTACCAGGCCAAATCAAGGAAAAATTGAACCACAACAAAGTCACATTTGAAATATACCATATCACAAAGACAAGACCTTAGTTTAATCTCCCCACCCTTGATTGCTCTCCTTCCAAACATAGATTCTGCCATTTCAAAGGGCAGAGTAGCCTTCAAACAGAGTTTGGCAGGCCCTAATGTAGAAGTGTTTGTATACTACCATCCAGTATACCCTTGGCACTGACACTCCAGGGCCTGTACCAGGGTATTCTGCATGGATGCACCTAAGAGGTAATGCCCTGGGGCAGCCCTCTACCAGGGATAGATGGGAGTTGGTGGATTGAGACCCAGACATCTGCTCCCTGAGTTAGAATGACTCAGCCTGGCTTTACATTCTCCCACAGTCCCAGCCACACAGAGCAAACCTTGAATCTGCTTCCTCCCCTTCCTTTCCCAAGCCAGTTAGGACAAGGATCTAAAACCTGGCTGGGTTAGTTAAGGCTCTGCAGAGAGAAAACAAAAGGGAGGAGACAGGGTTAGAGAGATGGAGACATTTGAAGGAATTGGTTCACTTGATTATGAAGGTCATCAAGTCCAAAGCCTACAGGGTGGGCCAGAAGGTCTGGAAATCCAGGAAAAGCCAGTGTTGCTGATGACTGAATGGCTGAACACTGTCAGAATTCTCTCTCCCTGAGGATCTTCTGTCTCTTGCACTGCTGATTGGGTGAGGCCCACACACATTACAGAGAATAATCTGCTTTGTTCAAAATCAGCCCCCTCCACTGTCATTCTCCTCTTAAAACACTAGAAGAAACATCCAGAACAATTTGAACCAAATGCTAGGACACTGTGTCCCAGGCAAGTTGACACATGAAGTTAACCATCACACCTCCTCCCTTCCCCCCGCCCCCCTCGCCTTACCAGTACATCCTGGGTTCACAGCTTCTGGCTGAATCTGACTTAAAAACACTGTATTTTTAGTATACTATGATTTAGAAAGTAAATGTGAATATATAACTCATCATCCTTAATTTAAAGCCCAGTGGCCTGTGAAAGAATGTGGCTCACAGATTGGGAACCGCTGTGTCACACGGGATAGCTTTCAAGGTCTGGAAAGGCCCACGTGATCACCACACAGTGAGAACACAGATGTTCCTGAGGTTCTCGAATCGTGATTTTACAAAGGCCGCCGCAGTCCTAATAATGACACAGGTACTAAGATCACGCCATCAGAAAAAGTCCCTCTCCATTTATTTGCAAGCAAAGTCTCTGCTGGATCAAGACTCCCTCTGAAACTCAACCGAGTGCCAAAAGCAGCAATGATTCCATTTAAAAACAACACCTTTATCCAAGGGCTTAGACAACAGTCACAAAAGAAAATATATTTTTGACATCCCTAAAAATACATGATCATATTCTCTGTGGCAAGACAGAACCAAGTGACTCATTGAAGTCATAAAGATCGCAAATTACACACAAGGCTGTCTTCGAATGAACACTGCCAGAGGACGGTGTGTTTGACTGTCGCCAGGACCCTGGGCACTCACCAGCCCCGTCACAAGACCTGAATCATCTGAAGCTGAAGATCATTGCCTCCTCTTTGTATTTCATTAGCAGATATCAGGTTAATAAAAAGTCTAAAAGTAGACTGCCTTCCCCTGAGATTTATTAGACCTCCTCCGTGGGTCTGAGCTGGGAATGGCTGCCGACACTCGCGTTTCTCCAGAGCTCTGTCATCTCCCTCTGTGGTCCCTGAAGTCTGCCAATTAAAGACCTCCTCCATGACATTCCGCTGCTGAAGTTATGCACACATAAATCATGGTAATAAGAAAAGATTGTTATGTTAACCTTCGCCGTGCAACTCTTTTGCTTTTGTGAGAAATATGAAAAGCATTCATTTGTCTGGCACCAAGGAAGCGATTTCCCAGCAGATGCCTGGGAGGCCCGCGGGGACGTTGCCCCTTTCTGGTGGTTACGTAGGCGGTGCCTCTCGCACCAGCAGGCATTACTCAACTCCCAGCGCAGAGCAACCAGGCCATAAAGCAGGCGGCATTACGTCAGAGACAGGATGCTCTGAAATAAATGGGGAGCCGGTTCGATGTAAAGGAACATTTTTCCATGTTTAACCAAGCAAAACCAGAGATATTATTGAGCACACAGTCTCAAAGGTCAGTTCATAAGGAGCCCGGTTCTGGGGCGGGAGACACGAGCTTTCTACCTCGACATGTGGAACCGGCCCCAAGGTGGCTGGAGTTTTGCTGTCTGGATGAGGGGCTGGTGTGCAGCAACTGTGAATTCCACTTTGATGTGAAAGATTACAGCCCCAGGCCAAGGCCTTGGGAACAGGTCCCTGAAGCTGCCCTGGACCTCAGGTTCAAGGTGGTCATTGCTGCGTGGTAACTTGCCTCAGTGAAAATCTTCACACAGGCTGGACTTGAAATCTCATAGAGATTTAGCACTAACAACAACAATGACAAAAAAAAAAAAAAAGAGAAAGAATTCTTTATCAACAACAGAATAAATATTAATGATGCATTGATTACTTATATCTACATGTTAACATTAGGAGACAATGTTAATTGAAAGATTTAGGGAAAATAAAACAAAAACCTAGGCCTGAACTGAGTTGTTTCTTTCTGTATTTGGTCAGGCACAATTAGCCAACCTGAGGCTGGGCTGCCCCCAGCTGATGGCTGTGGGTGACCAGCCATCTGCAAGCAGCCCCCCATCCAGAGCCCAGCTTTCTTTGGGTGCTCAAATGGGATCACCAGCCTTGGTCAGGAACTCCTAACTGCCTGGTATTCAAGATTGCTATGCAAACACAGCCATATTTGAGGGGCAAGCCTAGGAGGAAAAAATATGATTTTTTTCTCTTCAATTACATCGATCTAAAGGAATTAAATACTTCAAGAAATGAGATAAAATCACTGAATAGAAAGGGTTGGTGGGAGGAGACAGAGCACAATTTCTCTTATCACTGACTTCACAATCAGAATGAAATTTCAGTCTCGTTCACTCCAGAGTACCCACTTGCCCTTAAAATATCAGAATGTCTTGTAAGAGGGCCCTATGATAACAAATTGTGCTTGATTCTGCTGAACTCTCTACACACATCATTTTTTTAAAATGCCATTTTCTTGTTTCTTGCTTTTCTCGCCTTTAAGATATGAAGGATTTGTAGCCAGGTGTGGTGATAGGGGCCTGTCCTCTCAGCACTATGGGAAGCCGAGGCAGGAGGATCACATGTTTGAACCCATCTTGGGTAACTTAGCCAAATTCTGTCTCAAAAGAAAAAGTAAAAAATTCTGGGCATGTATTTCAGTGTGAAAACTCTAGGTTGAGCACAGTACAGGAGATCTAGATAGAGGCAGAAGTAGAGGATGGGATAAAAGTAGCGGTGGGTAGGGATAGGAACAGGGACAGGGAAGGGACAGAGACAGAGACAGAGACAGAGGTAGGGATAGAGATAGGGACAGGGATAGGCTAGGGATAGGGATAGGCTAGGGATAGAGATATGGATAGGGTTAGGGTATGGAATAGGGCTAGGGATAGCAATGGGGATAGAGTCAGAGATGAATGAAAGAGTGGCGCCTTTCTCTTTACCTCTGATGATTGAATAGCCTGATTTGCTTGGAAATTCAGGTGTTTCCCGGGATGCGAACTTTCTGTTCTAACGTCACTTCCTAGCCAGTCACTTCCTTTAAGTAAACACTTAAATCTTAGCTGAAGCTTACCAAACAAAACATGATTTGTTTAAGCATAGTTGTTCTGTTTAGCAGCTGCAGATACAATAGCATTCTCACCAGGCACAGAGAAATATTTGCCCCAGGTTTCTGAGCAGAGGTGAGACCACCTGGGTCCTTGCTAAGAGTGATTTCTGGAGGAAGACTGCAGGTTTTAGGGTGTTGTAGCTTGTCCCAAAGCATGAACAGATAATGGCCCAAGTGAAAAGAGAAGAACCAGGGACAGAGTAGGTAGACCTTCTCAAGAGAGGTCTTTCAAACTCTTAATCTTATAACTTTAATACAGTTTTCTCCATTTATCTGCAGCCTCCATCAGAAGCAATGGCTGGGCATCAGCATGGAATGTCACCCCATCCCTGGTATGTGTCACCAGAGCACTGTCTCACTGCAGTTCTTTTAGGTTTGATCACAATATGCAGGAGCAATTAGGAGTATAGAAGCAATATATCTCAACCAACGTATAGTCTTTATAGGCAAAAAAAAAATCGAATTCAAGGTTCTGTCAGTTCAATAACACTAAGAATCCTCAAACTTGAGATCTTTTTATTACCAAGGGCAGTGAGCTCCTGCACCCAGACAAAGTGGGCCTCGGTTTCCCCAAGTGGAACTGGCCATGGGCTGGGTCCACACCTGTCACCCGCACACCTGGGCTTTTTCAGGCCGCCCTTGAGGCCTCCATGGGGAACCACACAGATGAATAGCACTGTGAGGATCTTGATTAAGCCACCATTGTGGGGTTTTTGTTTTCTTTGCACTTTAATTTGACATTAGCAGGATAACTTGAGTTTTTCACTAACTCAGGGTCCCAGCTAGACTTTTCTTCTCTGCAAGGGTGGGACTGGAGAACGGTGAAAACAAATAAGCACGAGGAGGAAGAGGAGGACCCGCTGATACCGCAGGCTCACAATGCAATAGGCATCCTGCCAAGTCCCTCTGCTGTTGTCCTGTGCCCTAGGAAGATGCCCTGCTTGCAAGGGCTGCTTTCCTATCCTGCGGCCTAGTTTCTTCCTCCTCTCACTCTCCCAACTGGTACACCAGCATCGTCACCACCATCCCTGGCCACACAGAGCACACAGAGGCTCTGCATGGGTTCAGGTGCCTACCACAGCCTAGCTTGCCCTAGGCCTAATTCCAGGGCCTCATACCCGCTGCTCCCCTCCAGCAACTCCAGCCCCTTTTTACCTCTCTCTGTGCTGCACACTGCTGACAGCAGAGAGAATACGCAAGCAGGGCTGCTGAGAGGTCCTAGGCAGATGTCCAAATGGACAACGGGACAGCAGGGCCTGACGTGTCCTGCTCTCTGCCCAGGTGGGAACCAGAAATGCACTGAGCTTGAGTGTATGTGGCCTTTCCAGGCAGAAGCAGGCAGAGCTCCTTGGGGAAAGCACCCACATGACTGGCCGAGGTGCAGCCTGGGATTGCTCCTCCATGACCTAGTACCTCTCCTTCCTTCCATGCCACCATGATTGACCATGGCAGCTGGCAGGCCACAGCCCAGTGAGTAAACCCATGCACCATCTTCTCCTTGCACTTGCTTAGGTTTATTTAACATTTGAGTCTTGCCGGTTCAACCTCAAAAATATTTCAACTATGTATATACTTGGTCCTGAAAACCTTCCTTGGACACTATTCATTAGTCACTTTGATCTCATTCATCATGCACAGACATCTCCAGCAAGCACCAAGAGTCTTCCCAGGGAAGACAGTAAAAGTCTGCCTAAGCCCTAGTTTCCCACAGCTTGGGCTGTTGGTGCCATGGGTTCAAAAATGTAATTAAAAGAAGACTGTCGATTTCACCATTGCCAAAGTGCCCTGTCACCCCCCGAAGGAGCGGAGCGCTTTCATCCATCTCCCCCCTCCATGCCAAAGTTTTAGAGAGACCCTTCACTTTATAAATCAACTCACAGCTTAGAACATCCTGGCAGCCCCTTCAAGGAACCGATCGGAATGACAGGGAAGGAGAGGATAACCATCATAGCTTGACTGGATACAGGTGTTTGCGTTTACAGACGAACCGCAAACGCCTGGATCTTTGACAGGCGTTGATGCTATCAGTGAATCGCAGCTATTATTGGCTCCGGTCGCCAAGGGCTGGGGGGCCCTTCCCTTAGCAACATCTCCGAGCCTGATAACATTTGGCTGAACTTTTCAGATCGTAACCTCCCTTCTGACTTGCTGCAGTCAAACCCGCCTAAACTGATCAGAAGAAGAGACACGCAGTGGGAAGACAAGTAAAATATTATTGACTGCAGTGTTTCATGTCTATTAGGAAGAAAGAGCAAGGAAGGGAGGGAGAACCTCACGGCTTGACAGGCTTCAAGATAATCAGGGGAGGAATCGGGGCTGAGCAGTAACCCTCAGCGAGGCTGGAAAGCACTGGCTTACAAGAGGTCATTGTTCTGTGTGGGGAGCAAACAGGGTGCTTGGCAAACAAGGGCGCAATTGCACTCCTTCCTTCACGGAGCCACAGCTCCTCCTTTGCCTGCTGGTCAGTAGCCCCGGCTCCTGCAGCAAAGCAGGAATGGGAAACAAAACAGCTCTATAGCTGGAGGGAGAGGGGGTTCCTGGCCCTCCTTGTGCGAAGGCTTTGGCCTGTACCCAGGACACCTCTATGCAGGGCAGAGGAGGGCCATGTAGCACCGGGCCATACTGCGTGTGGAGAATCCATCTTTGGCAACCAGTATTTTCCATTTGTATTTTGTTTCCGGGCACCACTGTGCATGTTGGGGACATGGTGGGTAGGAGGGCCTCCACTTGCACCAAATGACCCTGAGTTTAGTTGTCAACACTTTCTGGAGCTCCACAAGTGGGACACTGGACAGAAGACATATTTCCCAGTACCCCAAGGCCACCAGAGAAGCCAAGAAAGCCCACCTGGTTAACAGGTTGCAAAATCAATTTTGCCATCTGAAACAGTAGCCAAGATCTCAAGCGCGGGTTCAGCCAAAACAGGGCTGGCAGCCCAGACATCTTTATGCACACCTAGGCCACTGCTCGAGGAGGCCACAGGGACATCCACATCACAATCCCTGTCATCCTATGGGTATAATTCACCACAGAGCTAACTCTCTTAGGGGACCAAGTCTCTTTTCTTTGAACATGTTTATACTTTGTATATCAGCAAGTGGTTTTCTGAATTCCCTTGAATTTGCCCTTCAGTTTGGGGAATGCCTATGACTCTGGGATTGTGTAGCTTTGCCTAGCAGAACTCCCTACCCTGCTGAAAGAAAGGGCTGGATGACATTTGCGCAACAAAATTAAAAAAGAGAGAGATGGACTCAGAAAGTCGCAACCCCGAAAGAAGTCACTATTTTCAATTATTTATCCCACTGGTAGGGAAAGTGAGGCATACGGCAAGGCAGAAAGAGATGCTTGAGCTTACACATAATAAATTCCCCCAGGCCTATCTTAGGCCACCAACACATTTTCACATGAGCCCATCTATGCTCTAGATGCCCCTAGAGCAAGGCCCTGCCAACAAGACTGTTCACCTACTCCCTAAGACCATTGACAGGTTCTGTCTGAGGCCCTTAGTTGAACCAGGACCAGAAATGCTGAGCCAAGCAAGTTCCCATCTCTATAAAGCACAGTCATGAATGGGGTCTTGTGGTTCCTCTTCCCCGTGCCCAAGCCCCTGACCCACACTTACTCCTATCCCTCACTGCCCTGCATTTCATCCCTAATACTTCCCCATGTAGCATCATCCCAGTCCTTGCCAAATGACCTTTTAGAACCCTGATCCCGTGTAATGATGACAATGCTGGGGAGGAGGAAGAGGAGCGAAAGGAGGAGAATAGTAACAATCAGTTATTAATTTTACCCGAGCCCAAAGCATCACATGGACCCCATCCCAGCACACCATGCTTTTGCACTACCACAGAAGCACCATCATCATGCCCACTCGCAGATCCTGGAGAGCACAGGGTCTTGCTCATGCTCACACAACAGAGCCAGGATTCGAGCTTGATTGTTCCTCCATGTTAGCCACCCTTGCCCTGAAGAGTGCAGTCCCATCACCAGCAGGGTGGACACCACTCTCTAAATTTCTATACCCCAACACCGCCTCTACACACAGCTGTCTGTTGTCCCAGTCTCCAGGGATCCAGGAGGTCTCCACAGACATGATTCTGACTCCCGGCTCCTTGGCCATCTTGGCAGTTCTCCTATCTAGCTCAGGTCAGGATCCATAATGGCGCATGTGAACTCATCCTGTTGGACACTCAGTCCTTTCACCTCCTCCATCTCTTTCCCACTCATCCTATAAAGCTTAACTCTGCCCACTTTTGTTCTCCTACTCTAAATCTACCTGCCTGAACAAAAATGAAACCACCATGATAGGAGTAAATCAAACCACCATGAAGAGGGGCCCCTAGCTCACCTGGAGCACTGGTGCCCCACCAGGTCTTTCTGCCTTTGTCTGTGGCTCCCGGATTCCTCCCAGTGGCATCATGACCTGTATGTATCCTTCTATCTATTTGAACTTACTAGCATTCTTGGTTGCACCTCCTTGCTACCAGTCCCACTGAGAATCATGTCAAAGACCAAGCTTCCCACCTGCTCATCCCCACATCCCGTGGTTCTCTCGTTCTTTCCCCTACTCCGACCTCCTTATCACCTCAGACCCAAGGTCATCCCACCCTAAACCCACCAGTCACCCTTGCCTGCCAACCTTGTCCTGCCCACTTGTTTGAAGGGAGCATGAGCTTCCCACACAGAGAGTTAACGAACGCTTCTCAACACACAGTGAAGTGCTCTGCTACGCATTTCTCCTGGCACTACTCCCACCATCTTTAACCTACCTCCTTGCTCTGTCCTTCTCTCCTTTTCTCTCTGACATCTGAGGCTCAGGTCTCTCCATGCATCTGCCTTTCCATCTGCACCTTGATAATAATGAGCCCCAGGCCTCTACACTGACAACCGCTCAGTTTCCATGCACTCATTCAACCTCTCACCACTTGACTGCTACCACAGGCACCAGCCCAACTCTTCCCCCAACTACAGCCTTTGGCCTAAACCCACTGGTCAGCTGTACTTGCCTTTGCCAGAAGCATAAGTTCCCAGGTCTAGGATTATGTTTTCCACAGTGACTTAATAATCTGGTTTCAGATGACAGTCTTCCTTCCCAAGATGATTGGCCCTAGGCTTCAAGGGCTGATAATGAAGAGCTGGTGCATTTCTATGTCAAGCTTGGTAGGTTTCTCGTGGCAAATCAGTGCACAATTACCCCGAACCTGCTGGTGACGTGCATCAACTTCAGCTGTGGTAATCGAGGCTCTACCTGGGACATGAGCTGGGGCACTTTTTTCACATCTAAAAAGTTTTTATGTGCTTGTTTTTGTGATGAATTCCACTCACTTGGAAGCCAGCCTTTTTGGATCAACTGTTTTGTTAGTGCATTAGTGCATGCTGGCAATACAGAATGGCAATGGTGATTTGGGGGAGTTGGAACATACCTTGATTATTTTCTGCTCTATTACCTCCTCCACTTCCCCAACCCTTGTCCCTATTTTTGACCCCTTCCTTCAGGTTTCCTGCCATCTTTTGGCCTTTTTATTCATTTATTTATTTATATTTTGGGATTTCACATGTTATGGTTTGTGTCTAGTTGTCCCCCTAAAGCCTCATGCAATCATGGGGCAGGGACTTCTAGAGTTTGAGACTTGACTCATGATCCACTGGGATTCTGTGTTTTAGGACTGATGGGGTTATTGGTGTGGCCTAAGGTGGATAGGCTAAGGCAGAGAGCCTGAATGTAACATAAAGAGAGACAGAAAGACAGACGCTCACTATTGCTCTCTGCTTCCCTGGTTATTCAGTTGCCTCTGTCACCATACTGTTGCTGTTCCGCCGCCATGAACTGGATGCTCTCTGCTCTGTTCCACTCAGCCTTGGGCCAGCCAAATATGGACTGAAACCTCCAGCAACTGTGAGCTAAATAAACCTTCCCTTCCTTCATTTTGAGTGTTGGGTATTTGCCCCACCAACAAGTAAAAAGTAAGAGAAACTATGAGATATTTAACTTTCTGTGTCTAATTCATTTTGTTTAACATGTGGTCTCAAGTTTCACCAAGTTTCCTTCCGATGACATAATTTTGCTCTTTTTGGTGGCTGGATAATATTGCTTTGGGTGCAGACCAGGTTTTCTTTATCTGTTTGTCTTGCATCTAGGTTATTTCCAGAAAGTCTTTTGAAGGAAGAACAAAGTCCGCCATGGCCTCTTGGATGATATCCATGACTGTCCTGGCTCTAATCTGGCTTCCTCTTGTACCTGTTCTGAATCTGAGCCCTTCATTTAAGAGAAATCAAAGACTGGGGGCTAGCTCTGCCTTCAGCCTCCCTAGCCTCAGCTAGGAAGGAGAGCAGGTACACAGGAGAACACATGAGCCACAGATGGCTCTGCCCCTGGCATAAGCCCCCATCGCAAGCACTCCACTGGGAATGGGGTGACCCTTATAGCTGTGCAATGCCACAGCCCGGAAGAGTGGTAATAGGTAACCCCGGCAGGGACACCTAAGGCTATGGTTTGGATGTTCCCCAAAAGCCTCTTGCAGTCATAGTGGGGAAAGGAGCCCTCCAGAGGTGGCTGAATCTAGAGTTTCTAATTGATTCACAGTCCAATACTAGGATTAAAGGTGCGAGTGCTGCCCGCACTGTAGAATGGGGAGCCTGCCTGCAACATAAGGGACATAAAGAGCCTCGCCCTCACTCTCACTTGTTGTTTTTACTGTCTTCTGCCCCCCACAACTTGCTCTCCTCTGTAAAACCGCTCTCCTTTGGAGCCAGCTGATTATGGATTGAAACTTCCTCAAACTGTGAGCTAAATAAACTTTTCTTTCTTTAACCTTGGGTGTTAGGCATGCTGCCTCAGCAATGAGAAAAGGAACTAACAAGCTGGCTAAGCAGCTCTGACAGTGGTCAGCCTCGGCATCCCTGCCCCTCGCTTACATCAGGGGCATGGAGCGTGTGCAGCCGCTGCTGCTCACTGTGGAGTTCTGTGGAAGCACAGAACGAATGTGGGGGCGGGAAGGCTGACCAGGAGGCCTGTGCCCCACCCCACCCCACCCCACGCTCCCTCTGCCGCATCGCATCTGGGTGACTCTGGGTAAGGACCTACGCTCATCTGAAACTCACAGTCCTTATCTGCAGGACTGTGGCCACAATCTTACCCTGCATCTTACCAGGTTGATCCAAGCTTCTAACTGGGCATCCTCAGAGGTATTAAGAGGAAGCCAGGAGACAGAAGACATGTCCCCTGGGGTGGTGTCTCCACAGCCTTTATTTCAGCTATCCAGAAGTGGCTTTCTGCACAGGAACCACATTCATTGCCATTTCTGTCCCATCCTCCAGATTCCCGAGTCTCCTCTTAAGGGGATTCCTGCCACCAATCTTAGGTGTGTTTCAACCTCAGCTGTTTTCTGAATGCTTGCCCCATTGTATTTTCTTAAGAAATTATTTTTTAAAAGAATTTAGTTGTGTTATACACATGTAACAATTGCCCACCATAAATGTAATCATTATGCGCCGCAAACATAGAAATAAAACTTTTAGAAATTTAAGAAAAGAAAATTTGAACATCAAGGAACATAGGCACACACCCACAGTCCCAGCACTCGGGGAGGCTGAGGCAGGAGAATGGCAAGTCTGAGCTTAGCCTAGGCTCTTTAACCACTTACTGAGACCCTGTTACAAAAAGAATAAAAAAATAAAACAAAATAAAGGGCTAATGAGGGAGATCACTAAGAACCCTGAGTTCAAATTCTCCAAAACTGAAAGAAGAAAAAAAAAAAAAAAGTATGAATGGCATTTATCACCAACTGGAATGTTTTAATGCTTTTTGTTATATTTCTTTTTTTCATTTTTTAAATCATTTTACTTATCTATTTGGCGCAGGGTCTCGCTACGCAGCTCAGACTCACAGTAACCCTCCTGTCTCAGCCTCCCCTCCCTGAGATTACAAGCATATGCCACCATGCCCCATTGGTGGCCGGCATAGCTCCGCTGGGGTTCCGGGGCTGGCAAGACATATGATACCAGGGATCAAAATCGGGCTTTTTTTCCCTTGCCAGGCAGGCACTTGAACCCCCAAGATACCTCCCCAGCCCACTTTTGTTCTATTTCTTACTTGCTTGTTATCTAGTGATCTGAAGCGCAAACGCCCATCTTAGCTACTAAAGTAGAATATCACCGGCTCATAATCTTTGATGAACTTCCACTGGATAGATGCTGATAGGAGCCCATTTTCTTGAAACCGTAGGCTCACTCCCAAGCAGAGCTGGCACTGTAGCCCTACCGAAGCTGCTCCCACAAAAAGTCTTTCTTTTCCATCTTCTGTGATTTTCTTTCACCCAAATAAGGAGAAAGCAGGAAGCTAAGAAGTGACTCACTGCACGCAACGTAGCCTGCTAGTGTCCGGGTTGCACTAGGTTGGGTTGCGCCTCAGCCTCTAGCCGGATGCAGCCCCTGACGTCCACTCACTGCACACCAGGTCACCCTTGCTCTCCAGCTGGACCGCAGAGCCTTAGGGATAAACGTGGGGGCATCTGGGCCAGCACAAAGGGTCTGCAGCAAGTAGACCAATGCGTCACCTTGCCCAGCTGAGGGACACATGTGTTCTTCAGTTCAGCCACCTGGAGGAACAGTGAAAAATGAGAGACTGAGAAAGAGATGTGAGACAGACAAAACCGAGCAAAGACACTCCTGCAAGGAGGAAGAAAAGACAAGAGCTAAGGGAGGGGGAAAGGCCAGGCGAGAGACTGCGAGACGCACACAGAAGCGGAGACAGATGATGGCCGAAAATGGATCAAGAGTCTTCTGTTTGGGGTGGGTGTCAGGAATCCAGCTCAGGACTTCACATTTGCCAGGCAGAAGTCACAGATCCCTACTAAGGTGTTTCTAGAAACTGTTGTTTGTATGTGAGGGAATAAGGAAATGTGAGCCGAAGTTAAATAGCAAGGTCCCCTTGAGCGGCACAACCCAGTCCCTCCAAATTAGAAAATTTGCCTTCACGTGCTACGACAGAAGTCAGGGCAATGTTGACTTTGGCTGTAAAGAACTCATCTCTGCCTGGCCCCAGGCAGGGGTTGGCCAAGCACCACCAGAGGGGCTGCAGGACTGAGGAAGACAAAATAGTGCTGCCGCGATTATCCGTCCATAGCCTCCTCCGCCCTCGCTGGGCTTCTGAGAATCCTGTGATGGAAAACACTAGAAGGGGCCCCCTGCTCACACGTGGTGGTAGACGCGGGCACTGTCCAGTGTCTCTACTTCACGTCACTCATAAATCTGAGGAAGGCAGTTCATAGGAACAATAGAACGAGGGCCTGCTGCCCCTGCCAAAGCCACTCCAGAGTTCAAATCCAGACCCCACTGCTTCTCCAAAAACCTAGCAGTCTCTGGGCAAGTCCCCGTGCACATCTCCTCTGTGCCCAGGGCCTGCCTTTTTCTGCACGTTTTGCAAGTTTTCATAAACACACACTCGTCCATCAGCAAGCATGAATTTATAAACAGTGACTCTTATCCAGAAAAGCGACGAGCAGTTTTATATAAAAGTTACATCTCCATTTAAGAAGGAATATATAATTCCACATTCCACTGTCCCTCGAACTTTATTCCCGTTTATGTAGATCTTAATACAGTTATATAGTCACGGGGCTAAAGTCCCCTCCGGATGGTAATGAGGTCCTCTCGAACCCTTTAGCTGCTATAAAGTATGCAGAAGTTAAATGCACAGATGGAAAAAAATTTGTCTCAATTTTATACTTCTGCAAAATGGTAATTTTGTACTTAAAATGTACAAGATGGATGTTCAGAAATATAGGCTGATAGCCTAAATTATATTTGGTCATAATTTATGTAGTACAGTCCCAAAGAGATACAAAAAGGCAGAGCATAATTTATCTGCTGGAATCAGCGATAGCTTTGCTAAAACTCCCATTTATTCCATCCCCATAGTTTTAAGCAGCCTCTGTCCTCAGGGCTCGGTCTATTTAAGTTCCCCATACTGCTGTTTGATCACATATTGTAGTCTATAATTTCCCTATCATCTGAAGCAAATTTAGGTCCCAGAAGTTATGATCTCTACATAGCAACCACTTTATTTGGTAAATGCAAAATATTTATAGCAATATAAAAACCAGATGAAAATAAAATTTCTATAATCATTGGAACATACACACTTTATCATTGGGGCTCATAAGACTATTAGAGCAGGACTAGGATGTTGCCTAATACAATTACCTTTGGACATGCACTGGAATTTGCTGATGCTTAGGAACCAAACAAACTTTTTTCTCCAGCATCTTTTCCACTTTTGACAACAGAAAGAAGCATCTGGCCACAGGCTCTAGAGGAGCCACCCCCCAAAGAAAACTGGATGAAAGACAATAACCAGTGAGTCATCCCTGGGTCCCAGGCACAGTAAGGGATTTCTAAGCAGAAACCATTTGGTGAGGCCACCACCCTGGACCAGATCGCCTCTTGCTCCTCAAGGAAGTAGAGTAAACCAGGGAATCTTGCCTGTTGCCCCATTTTTTAGCCAAGGTCAAGGAATTCCTGTTTCAATCAAGGGATGAGTTGGAACTCTTTCTCCATCTTCCCACAACTCCTGGTTTTCTCACACCCCCAACTTCTGTGTTTGCAAAATGTTCCTTGGAGAAGTCCAGGCCTGAACCTATCATATAACCCCTCATTGGAAACAATTTACTCTTCAGAACTCATTGTGGTGAGAGACAGAGGAGGCAAGGATAGGATGGAACCCAAACTGAAATAGATACCTCAAAATCAAAAGCAGTGGCATTGCCATGATTCATCCCGAGTCCTCACTAAGCTGCTGCTCCACGTAAGCGCTGAATATACATGCCGGCTACTCCTCAGAACCACCCCACAGGGTGGAGTACATTGTTGCCGTAGGACTCGTACGCAGAATGAGCAAACTAAGGCCCACAGAAGTCGAGTAAGAGGTAGGCGTGGAGCTAGCACTCAAGACTGGTGTCATTCAACTCAGCAGCCTCCTGGCTGGACTTTGCCTTAAGCCAGGGCAGGACATGAAGGTTTTTTAAGGTGCCTAGCCAGTCATACTGGCTCTCTATCCTCAACCTCTCTCCACCCACCTCAGCCCCCTTCCATCGAGCCCTCAAGGTTGCCTTCAGCTGAGTGAAGATGAAATAAAGCCTCAAATACATCTCTCCGATAAAAACTTCAACTGAAGCCTCGTATATTTTGTAGATACTAAAAGATCTCATGGCTCTTTGAAGACAAGTGTTGGCATTAATCATTGTGGTAGTTGAGATTATTTCCTCATTTTTAATATTGCCCGAGCCCTCCTACCCAAGAGCTGCCATTTCAGTGTCCTAGGCAGGCAGCCAGACCCTCAAAAATGTCCTAGATGTCTTTAGATAGCTTTTTTCTTCCAGCTCCAGCTTGCTGTGTCTATAGGAATTACCCCATTTCAGAATTTTTTTTCACCCAAAGATGCTGTGGCAGAAATTACTTGAGCACATATTTGAATAGAATACTGCTGAAATCCAAATATTATTTCACAGTGTTATTCTAAACCCTTCCTTTTCTTATGTCACACTGGAAGGAAAGACTTAAAAAGGGAGAGAGACAGAGATCACAATTGTCAAATAATGTGTAAATGTGTCCAAGAGGATGTAGGGCAGAGGAAACACCTAGAACTAATATAGCTCCTTATTCTCTAATTATTTCCAGACCAAATATAGGCTCAGAAAGTATCCCAA
>PVKN010008176.1:0-25506 GCA_004027915.1 Capromys pilorides
ATATATAGCCAAAAAGTCATCCTCATACTTAACTGTTAAATGCACAAACATTATCAGTAAATCCATGGGGGGAAAATCCCATAAGGATAGCTACTGCTTTTTTTTTATGTTCTAATTAAGAGTGGTAGCATGTACTTAACAATACCAGCACTGAGGCTGAGGCAGGAGAATTGTGAGTTTGAGGCCAACCTGAAGTACATAGTGAGACTCTATCTCAGAAAACAAGAAAAAAAAAAAATGTTGTTCTTAAAGTTCTAGTAGGAAGTAGAAATGTTGACAAAGATTACATGATCATCTACCTAGAAAATCTAAAAGAACCACCTGAAAACACCTTAGAATTAACAAAATCCATTCAGACATCACTATAAAAAGAAAAAGCCTTTATGTACCAGCACCAACACATCAGAATAGGCAGCAGAGGAACTGTTTTATCCACTAGAACCTGGGAGCTGGGAGTTCATCTTCTCAGTTGATTCTCTAGTATCTGGAAGTGTTCCCAGTACAGAAATGATGCTCAAAAACAGAATAAACAGACTGATAATAAAAGCAAGAATATAAAGTAAAGGAATGAAACTAAAACTCTACAATGAGATTAAAATACTTCTAATAATTTAGTATAACATATAAATTATATTTCAAACCACAGGAAGGAGTATACTTGACAACTGAAACTATCAACTAAGTGTTTCTGAAAAAATCAAATATGAACTCTACCTTATACCTACCCTATCATAAATTACAGATAGAATATTTCAACGTAACACTAGACAGTTCATGAGGTCATGCTCAGAGGTGCCCAAGGCACAAAGACCAACATAGGAGACCACTAAAGAATTAGAGGGAAAAAAAATATTTACTTTAAGATAAAGAAATTTTAAAAATACATAAGCAAAAAAAAAGAAACTGGGGGAAAGATTTATACTGTTTACTAAATAAAAATTAAAATTTTGGGTATACTTTAGCATCATAAACAAAACACAAATGATAAACAATGAATGGGGAGAAACACTTGTAATACATGACTGATAAAAGATTAACCTCCTTTCTTCATAAGATGTTGTTATAAAGCCCTACGAAAAGAATGATCGTCCAGTAAGAACACAATTCATAAAATGCACAGTGACACATTCGCAAATGGCTAACACCTTTATTCAGTCTAACAAATACCAAATATGAAAATTTGGCTGTGAACTATTTCTCAACTGGCAAATATTAAGTCTAACTTATGATGTTATGGAATATTTAAGAAAGTGAGTATTCATTAACTGGTTGTTAGAGAAAAGGCCAATTTCAGAGAATTTATCTTAAATAATAAAAAATCTGCCCAACTTGTATGTACAAGAATGTCTGTTTTATCGCTTCCTTACCTTCAGGAAGCATAAATATTTGCTTATTATAAAAAGTTAATCAGTTCAAACTAAGGCACTTCACTATATACAAAGCTCAGGAATCTACTTTTAAAATTGTAATATACTGTGAAAGCCATTTTTTCTTAAACAGCTATATAGTAAATCATTATTTTAATATATACACATACTGTGGAGGACCGCCTGAGCAGCTCTCCTTGAAAGAAGAACAACTGTCTCCATTTTGACTGAGCCTAACCCTATCCCCTTGTATTGAAATGTAAAGAGCTGGCTAGGACTTCTCATTATCCTTTCATTTGGCCTTAAGCAGTGTATACTGGTCTAGCCGCGGTGCTGGTGGTAATTTTTGAAGATGGCACACGTTGTTTCTCTGATAACAGGACGAAGAGCCAACGCTCCACGGTGTCAGCTGGGATTAAGCCTCGAGATAGAGGCTATGACTTCCTGGGGCTTGAAAGATTATACATCAGAGCTGAAGCACCAGACCCCCAAAATATTAGATGCTATCTCAATAGCATAATGCAAATTACTTCCTTTATAAATCTCTAAATATGGCAGAGGTGAATGCAGGCCTCCTACCTAGCCCAGCTCACAGCCCACCTTCTTTCCACAGTTCCCTTCAGAGCTTACCTTCTTCCCAAAATTCCCTTTCGCAAGCCACTCCCCTTCTGCAACGAATAAAGCCCAAGTGCAACCCTGGGTCGCCCTCTTGGTTCCAGAAGCTGCCTTCATGGTTGGACCTAGGGCCCCTTGACTCCCCTTTATTTGTATAAATATGTTTTAGTATTTTTGTTATCACCGTGGGTTGTGCTGGGAGTGATAGATTGGAGTTAACTTGGTGGGAATTCCAATAACGGGTTTTTATGAATATAAGTTTAGGGTTCTTGGGCCAGGACGAGAACCAAGAAGGGACTCCGACAACATACAACTCATTTAATAAATCTCCTTAATTATAGCAGTAGGGTTCATTTTTCTATGCATATGTTGACAAGTATTTACATAGAATATATAAAAAATAAAACTGATGTCCTCAGAAGTTGTGCCTACTTAAAACTGATAGCTAAGTGCCACAATGACTTCCAATAAATGTATCAGGTTATAACACCAAATAATAGCGAGTGGATTATTCCTAATAATAATCATAGAAGAAAATCTATATGGTTAAAGTCCTTCAAAATTGGTTAAATTATAGTGAATACAGTCATTATGCTGTG
Source organism: Capromys pilorides (assembly GCA_004027915.1). NCBI lineage: Eukaryota > Metazoa > Chordata > Mammalia > Rodentia > Capromyidae > Capromys > Capromys pilorides. The sequence continues at coordinate 2,582 of PVKN010008176.1, forward strand.
GATGAACAACACAAAGACGCTTATTACAAAAGACAGTTAAGTTACCAAAACAAACTGTGTGAGCTTCCTGGAATTCATAAATCTACCTACATATCCATCTACTAGATTCCAAAACAAAACATTCATCACATTTATCTTACAATGGGAAAATTATAGGTAATTAAAACAGTCACTCATGTTTTCCTTAAATTTCCAAATGTTTAGCCAGCACAGTGGCTGATGTGTGTAATCTCAGCACTCTGGGAAGCTGAGGCAGGAGGATGATAAGAGTCTGGGCTGGGAAACAATGACTTAACAAGGCTCTTTCTTAACATAAAAAATAAAAAAGGGCTGGCACTGTAGCTCTAGGTTCAATCCCTAGTAACACACAGAAACACAGGGACATACATATACACACACACACACACACACACGCACACACACACACACACACAATGTTCTAGAGGAAAAAATATGATTTTATAACCATAAAATTATTAAATCATAGTCTACTTATTTAAAAAAATGAAGTATGGTTTCTTTCTTTCTTTCTTCTTTTTGTTTCTTTGTGGTACCTGGATTGAACTCCAGACCTTGCACTTGCCAGGTAGGCACTTACGCTGCTGAGCTATCTCCCCGGACTCCATAGACTATTTTTTTAAAAAAAGAAAACAGCCTTCTGAAGACTAGTTGCATTGATGATGCAAGAATTTGTAAGCAACCACTCATGATTTTCATAATAAAGAGTTGTTGAGGATTAACATAACAACAGAGCCCAGTGTATGTCCATGGAGCCTGTACTTGGAGTCTCCTGCGCTAGACAGTCCATGAGGTCATGCTCAGAGGTGCCCAAGGCACAAAAACCAAGGAAGGAGCCCTCACACTAACAGAGCAACAGTGAAGCACCAACCAATATTCTCCAAGGCCAAGTATGAAGGATCCAGGATTCTGCTTCCAAGTTCCCAGCCAGAAATGTGAACACAATTGAAGAGTAAAATAAAAAAGGCCTAACAATAGCAGGCTGGTTGTAGACAAAGGAGTTATGTGTCCAAGCCCTTCTTGAGGAAACCTGAACCATCCACAATTACTTGAAGAGTGCAAACATTCAGGTGAAGAAAACAGCCTTCTGAAGAGCACAACAAAAAAATTAAATGCAAAGGAGTTTAGAACACACCTGATTATAGAGGAGACTCCATTTAAGAAAAATTCTGATTCTTTTGACTTAAACCACTAGCAAAAGACACAAAATTCAATGTTGATAAATTTTCAACATTTTAAAGCTCAGGTAACAATTATTTAAGTCATAGTCAACACAAAAAAATCCATAATGCTTTGGAGCCGGGGAGATAGCTCAGTAGAATAAGTACTTGCCTGGCAAGCACAGGGTCCTGAGTTCAATCCCCGGTTCTGGAAAAAAAAAAAAAGGCTTTGAAAGAATTGATGCAGATTTTTAGAATTCGCCTAAGGAGAAAATGTCTCGTTCTTGAGAAACTACTAAGAAATAGTGTTGTCCAGATTGATTTCTGGCTTCCACGATTCTATGAAAGATTTTTGTACTTGCCTTTTGATACATGACATGAAAGGCTAATCAAAACCAAAAGCCATTAAAAAAGACCTCCAACTTTCTTCTATTTGAAGCAATTCTAAAATATATTAGTCCTTTAGCAAGGAATTAAGTTCATACTATAAAATTCATTTATCAAAAATACTTCACTTGTTGCCTTTTTTTTTTTTTTCGTACTGGGGATCGAACTCAGGACCTTGTACTTGCTGGGCAGGCGCTTATGCTACTATCTCCCCAGCTCTTTAAAAATATTTGAAATGGGAGAAAAATAATGATCAATTTTCAGCACTTGAGAGACAAAGACAAAGAAAAGAAAAACAAAAAGGAAGATTGACATGATCAACATTAGTAAGCTTAAGTTTAATAACACAGGACCAGTGCATCTTCCATGGGTAAAGTATAAGAACACTTAGAATAATTAAGAGATTTCAATAAGGGTTCTAACTCTGCCCTGATCAGCAAGACAGGCCTTCCAAGTTGTCTTTAATAATGGCTCATAAATCCACAACAGCATTTATAAATGTCAGAATGTATTTTAGATACTTAGCAGTTGGATAAGCCAAAAGGTTCCCCAACAGCAGCTAAATGAAGAGTAGTGGTTCCTGAAGTGTTCCTCCTGCCTCTTCCCTACCAGCTGCATGGGCCATACCGGGGAATTTGCTAGGCAAGAAAACTCTCCCATCTACTGCAGTAGAAACTCTGGATGGACACCATCTCCAGGTGATCCTGATTTATGGACATTGCTGTAGAAGATCCAGAAGTTCTGAGCATGGGACAAACACAAGATGCGAAAAGAAGTGTGTGTGTAAGCTGGTGTTGGTTAGCCCAATGGCCGTCCTTTTAAGTGGGCAGTACAGACTGGGACTTTGTTCAAAACACACCTTGAAAAGGTCCTTGGAGACAGGTCCAATGGAAAAGTCATTTTGGGGGCACGTTACCATAGTAACACAAAGGATTATTTCTTTTTTTAAAAAAGTCCCCTTTGCAAGGCACATTATTTGCAGAAAGATCAAATGTACCTACATCCTGGGGAAACAAAATTTTGGAAAAGCAAATAGGGGAAACAGCCTTGAAGGCTTCCATACTGTACACCTCTACAGCCCACTTCTGGGTGAATACTCCCTAATTATGACTGCCCAGTACGGAAAACATGTGTCTAGGCAAACCTCCACTTCTACTCTGAAAGATGACATTTGCAAGGAATGGCAAAATGACACGTCTTACTTCAGTTCTTCTTCTGATCCCTCAGTCCCAAAAGGAAGGTGACCTATTCTACCGCTAATTGTCCTTCACATCCCACGACCACCTTCTAGGTCTATGTCCCGGCCTTATTTGTAGGAACTACTATAAGAATGTTTTTTGTAAACCTTTCCTGTACGATAAATTTCATCTTTGTGTATAGCTATTTTTATAGTTTATGCATAACTTCCATGTTTCCAACTCATTTGATTTTATATCAACCTGGGAGATGGGTAGATTATTTTTCCTTACAGATGAAAAACTGGAACTTAGTGGTAACTTCAATGGGCAATGGATCACTGAGTCTTAAAGGAGAGATATAGACGCTTTGCATAAAATTAAAGAACTCATGATATTCATATCCAAAAGAACTAAACTCAATTGAGTCCGTCACTTGCCAAAAGAACTCATTAAAAATTACCTAGGTAAGTCTTTCAGTTGAGAGTTATTTTCTCTGGCTTTGAAAGGACAGGAATAGGAAAGTGTAAAAACACTAAAATGGACAAATTCTCCCAGTCACTGAACTTACCTAACCAGCAATGGGTCTAGAATTCTAGAGAGCTCCAAATACTAACATTAATAGTAATAATGATGGCATTGAGGTTGACCCTTGTTTACATTACAGACACATTCTATGTGTATTAAATATATTCAATAACCTAATATCCACATTTTACAGATTAACAAAAAGACAAGGCTCTGAAAAAGCTAAGTAATTTGACCAGGACTACAACCTCTATTTCCCAGACACAGAGGAAGAGGCACGACCCAAGGAACAAATCCCTGTGAGGCCTGCCTACTAGTGATGGACACCAGGCATGGGATGGTAGCAGCCACCACAGGAGTCTGGGTTATGTTTCCATTGCCACCATTTGGGCAACAATCTCCACTCAAAGCATTAATCAACACTGGTTGCAAGTAATTAAGCATCTATTCAGACCTCTAACAACCAATTTCTTTTCAGACTGTCCCTAGGAAGGTTTCCTAGATCTCCATGGTGGAACACTGGCTGATTTGCCTGGAATTGCCTTCAACTAACTTAGGAAAAATGAGAGATGAAAGCAGCCGTGGAGGAAACATGGCAAATCAAAGATGCATGTGGGAGGCAGCAGCTCTAGGAAACACACAGAACTAACAGCTCCAATTTCTCTTTTGAAGAAATATAAATAAAAAGCAGTCCTTGCTGGTGCAAATTACTCCTGTCTTCACAAAAAAATAGACTTTTTCAACTGTTTATATTTTGGGACTGTACGTGTTAGCTTTTACATATTGATCAGTCTTTGATGTTTGTACATCTTTTTCTTAAGCAAAGAAAGAAATATCAAACTGAAGAGAACACTCAGGGAAAAAAAGGAAAATTTCATGATGAATAAATTTATTCTTCATGGGTGAGTATACTACGAGGGAAGGTGGGGAAGACAACTTTCAGAAGTTTCATCAAATTTGCTTACTTTGATCATTTTCTGCCTCTAATTTTCACTGAAAAACATCTTGAGGTCTAGGTTCAATGGAAACAACTTAGGAAGTTTCAAGGTATTCTACTCAATAGAATAGACTTAAAGCAAAATCCTAACCTTGAGATTGGAACTATCCCAACCATAGGTTATCCACGTTTCTTCCTTACACTTTGATAATGCTGGTCTACCTTCCTACTGTGGGCCCCTTATGCTTTACTTCCCCTTCAATAGAATGCAAAGGATAAAGACACCTTCTTCATCAGGAGGATGTAAAAACCTAATGATTTAATGAAGTAGACCTAATCTCACAGAGTGAGCCCTTACACAGTGTTAACTATTAATACTATTACCATTATTTGGAAAAATTAGGTCAGGAAATAATGTTCAGGAGTCTTTCACCATATCTGTAACGTTTCACTGTTATTTTTTAAAATGAACACATCAGTCAATACACAAACACACACCCACACCCACACTCACACACACACACCCCGGATCTTAACAGGAAAAGAAAAAACTGCTCCTAATCATGTCACCTGCTGGTGAGTTTCAGACAAGGGTGCAGCTAGAAGCATCTCAGTCCACCACTGCCCTACATTTCCCTTAGAAGATGTCTACCCTCCTGTTGCGATTCCTAATCAGCGTAGCAAGGGCTGGATTGCAGGCTGGTCCTTGAACCTGGAGCAGCTGTACACGGAACTGGGCGAGGCTGCAGCTCTGGGCACTTGGGAGGCGGGGAGGGATTCTAAAGATTTCCTGAAACTCTAACGACCCTGCATGTAGAGAGCCACTTTGCTTTACAGCGTTAAACTCCGTGGCAATGGATGGCATAACTCACTTCCCTCAAGGCTGAGCAGTAACCGGGACACACGGGCTGGCTGTTAATCAGCTGTCTCCAGAGAGAGCCGGTACCACTAGGGGCAAGAGCCGGCCGGGCGGCGCGTGGCACTGCGCCCCTGACCTCTTACAGACGGCCCTGCCAACTTCACCCGCTGCTGGGACCTGACCCTGGCATTGCAGGGGTTTAACTCCCCCTCCCCCAGTCCCTGATCATTTCCAAGAACAAACTCGAAAGAAACTCAAACGTTCGGTCTAGGATTTCACTCCTGCCCTCCTCTGAGACCGAAACCTCTTCTCCCAGGGAAGTTAATTAACAGAACAATTAATCCACACAAAAATCCAAAATCCATCCCAAAGCTCACGAGCTCCTAAAGTCAGAGGATCGAGAGTGTCCGAACTTCTACGTCTCGGGCGCGGGGCAGTGGGAAAGTGGGCGAGGGCGGCAGGGGTCTGCCCGCGCCCCGCTCCGAAGCGGCTCCGCGGCGGCGGCGGCGGCTGGCGGAGCGCGGCTGGCGGAGCCCGGCTGCCCGGGGCCGGCCAGGTAGGCAGCGCGGCGCGGGCATGTGCGCAGCCGACGCCGCCGCGGCGAGGAAAGTTCAAGCCGTTCGCACCCGGCTTCCCAGCCCGGCGTCCCCGCGCGCTGCCGGGCAGGCGGCCCCTTCCCGGGAGAGCCCCGGGCGCCGAGCCCCCTTTGTCATTCTCCGCGAGTCCCCGCAGCCGCCGGCTCCAACCCCCTCGCGGCGTGAGGTTCCTTCCACTGCCCTCGGCGGCGGGCTCCCGAGGCGCCGGAGCGGGGCACGGAGGGAAGGAGGGTGGGAGCGGCGGCGCGGGCGGGCGGGCCGGCGCAGCAGGTAGCACTCACCCAGCGCGAGCAGGGCGAGCCGTCCGGCCGAGGTGACCATCTTACGCGGGCGGCGGGCGCGGCGGCGGGCGCTCCGGCCTCTGCCCTCCTCCCTGCGGTGCCCGAGTGGCGAAGCGCGCCGCGGCGCGGGGGAAAAAGGCGCCGGGGAGCAGGGCCGGCCCCCGACGCGGGCGGAGAGAGGACGAGCGCCTCTCGCCCGGGCTCGCCGCCGCGCTGCCGGCCGGCGGAACTAGGAAGGGGGCACCGTCACCTCTCCCTGCTCCGGACCGCGGCGCGGCTGACCACCCTCCCGCCCCGGCGGGGAGCCCCTAAGGGCGCGCGGGGTGGGGGCGGGGCGGGGGCGGGGCCTCGGCGCGCACCGGCGGGGCGCGGGCGGCGGGGCGGGGCGGGGCCGCCCGGGAGTCCCCGAGCGGGGCGGCGAGAGCCGTGCCCGGGCCGGGGCAAGGCAGGAAGCGCCCGGCTTCAGACACCACTCCCGCGGCCAGCTCCCCGCGCCCGCGGGCAGCTGCGAGACGGGTCGCCACCCGCCGCGCCGCCCGGCCGTCCTGAGTGCAGTGGCAGCTTCTAGGCTCTAGGCGGCGGAGCGGAGCCGCCCAGGCCCCTGTCACCTGCGCGGAGAAGGGCTCCTGGGCCCTCTCCCAGGCTGGGGACTGGACTCGCGGCCAGGAACGGGACCTGAGAGCCTCGCTGGCCTCCTGGCCAGAAGTGGCTCAAGGAAATCGCTCCCCAGAGTCGAAGGCAGAATTTGCTAACTACTAGGTTTTTTGCCCGCGTCTCCATTCTCGTCAGTTCCAAGGGTGTCTGTTGCCCAGGCAAAGCCACCTTATTTGGTACCTTGTGGAGATGAGACCTCGTCCTTCTAACCTGGTGCTGAGTGCGGGTGGGCTCTGTCTAAGTGAGCCCTGTTACCCCCTTCCCCGCTCCACAGGCCAAGAGCCTGGTGGCATTCAGCCAAGTGTGGTATGTGGCAGATATCACCTAGGTGGCCCTTTCAGAAATTGTGGCTTTGAGCCTCTAAAGAGGAATTTGGGAGGTGGAAGCAACTAAAGGAAGACATCCTGGGTGGAGAATGGACGACCCTTAGATGCCTATGGACCGTCTGTGGAGGCGGTGAGTTAGTGGCCAAAGAGCGCCCAGATTGACTCTTTTCTTCTGCCTGTCCTGCCTAATGGCTCCCGCCTTGACCTGCTGTCATTAGAGATGTGCAATCTCTTGCTTTTTCCTTGACTAGGTCCCAGAGTCTCAGGGTTGAGTTTTGCCAGTTCATTTCATAGGAGCAGAATGGCCTAGATTCTGAAAGGGAGGACGAGGGTATTTGTCTCAGCATTGAGTAGGAAGTACCAGTGTAAAAATGAGATTTGGAAGGGTGTAAATTTGCATTGAGAAAGCATTCCCTTGGAACATTTGTCAGAAGATTTTGTTGTTGTTGTTCTTCAGCCTGTAATAATCTTTGTTAGCTGTGAGGATTTCATGGTACATTCTAGAGCACATCCTTTCTTGGTCCACCTCCTTCATCTTGGTCTTGCCCTCTTCTGGTGGCTTCCCTATGTCCTTCCTAGACTACAGGAGGCAAGAAATTAGGAAATCTCCCACCTGTCTGCTGCTCTAAGGACTAGAGATGGAGCTGCCACCTGGCTTTCTCTAGGAGGGGTGTCAAAAGCTTACCATGGCTGCTAGGCAGCTGCCAGCTGTAGTCAGGGGCCTTGATTTCTGCCTCTCTGCCTCTGCTCACACACAGTCAGGGATGGGGAAGTGGTAGCAGACTCAAGCTGGTGACCCTGTGCCCAGGAGGACTGGAAACATCTTTGTAGTAAAAATTGACCATCTTGCAAACTACAAACTTTCTAAAGCAAAGTACATTTTAACACTTGAAAATCATGAATTTCCCCCAGGATTTTCTAGAATGGTCCATATGTGTGAAGTTTTTTTTTTTTTTTTAATCTAAAGATCAGGAGTACTACTCAGCCATAAAGAAGGATGAACATGAGACATTTCTAGCTAAATGGATGCACTTTGAGACAATACTCTTAGGCAAAATAAGCTGCACATGCATGTGCAAATACTGCATTGTTTCTCTGGTGTGAAAAGCCAAAAGTGTAAATAAAAGACCAAACTGTGTAATAGCTATAATGAATAGGAAAAAAGTATTCAAATGGGAAGGGGAACAAGAAAGAGACGAAAGGGAAAGAAAGGAAGGGAAAAGAAAAAATGAGAAAAGAAGGAAAAATGGAAACAAAGCTTTCCTAAATAAGGAGCAGAAAAAGCATTGAGAGGAGAGAATGATAACAAAAAAAAAAAAAAGAGTATCAAGATAAAGTATGTACAAGTGCAAGTTCCCTATGATGAGAGAATGCCTAAAATATACCAGTAAACATGATTAATTTGAAATTTAAACATTTTTTGGTAAACTGCAAGTAAGTTTTGAACATTTATTCATAGAACTAGGAAGAAACTCAATATTCTAAATGATTTTATGTATTTCACTGAATCCCCACAATGCCCTTTCAAGCTGGATCACCTCCCCCTTTTATGTGGCAATTAGTATACAAACTGGAGCTGGCGAGATGGTTCAACAGTCTAAAGCACCTGCTTAGGAAAGCTTAGGCAACTGCAGGGACCGCTGTTGGATCCCTGGCACCACATGCTGCACCAACCCCACACCCAAGGCAGGCTGAGCTGTTCATAACATAAACAAATAATTTTTTAAAAAACCCAACTTATTAACTTGCAGTACTCAGCCAACAAGTGACAAGCATTGATTTTGAATGCAAAACAAGGTGTTTTGAAAATTCATGTGTTGGCTTCTTTATGTCACCTCAGTTTCTGCATTTTATACATCATTATTATTATTATTATTATTATTATTATTATTTTTGCAGCATTGGGGTTTGAACTCAGGACCTTGCACTTGCCAGGCAAGTGCTTTTTTACTGAGCTACCTCACTGGCCCAGTTTCTGCATATTAAACAATAACTCATTGGGTTGATGTGAACAATAAGTACAATGATTTATTTGTATGCTTAGTTCAGCATTTGATGTCAGCAAAGGACGCTATTAAGTCTCCTCCGGGGGACATTCTTTCCCCTTCTTTCCATTCCCTACCATTCCCTAATCATTTTCCTATGTATGTCTGTTCTCAGGCACATGCATATGTGGGCACCGGGAAAGAAAATCACAGTCGAGAGCTGCAGACCCATATCTCAGCCTTGGTGGGGAGGGATGAGATTTAAAAGTACAGAAAACAATTCAGAGCAAAAATGTCAGTTTTCCTAAAGGGCGGTGTGACGTTTATATTTTAGCAGCACTGAATATGTTACTCTCTGAGCTGAGTGACATTTCAACATAGCTCCCTAAAGTCATGTGGAGGCTCAGATGTGTCCCTTCTCTTATGGATGTGGTACTCATCTCATGTGTGTGTGTGTACGGAGCCTTCTCTGTAGGAATATCGCGTTACTGACCTAGCACACGCAGGCTTCAGTTGCCCCAGAACTCAGGGGATCCTTCTGTAAAAGGCCAATCTCAGCCTGTCCTACCTGTGCAAACAAGAGAACTCTGGTGTGTCCTAGGCAGAGGTCAGAAAATCTTGTCAGTTTTGTCTTTCCTTTCTTCTCCCTACTTATTACAGAGGGCATGTTTACAGGGGCCCTGTCTTCACTATAATCAGCCTCCTCCTGCTTCCTGGTTCAGTTGTGTAAGGGATCGTGGAGCCACAAGCCTCAGAGCTTCCCATGAGTGGTTCAGGCCACTGGTGCTCACAGGTGAGCTCAGAAGTTCGAGGTATCAGTGAGTGAACAGCTGAGGTGCTTAGGAAGGAAGCACAGCCATGGGCCACAGTGCCAAAGGCATTTCTGGAGGACCCTCAGAGCCAGCACAGGAGCCAGCTTCAGGTGACACAGGACCTTCCCTCGAGCCAGAGGGAAAACACTTCTCAATATCTCTTGTGCATTTTAGACCTTAGTTACTCTGAGTTTCACACACCAGGGAGACAATGTGATGCTTACTATTGTCTCAATTACTTTTCTCTTGTTGCTGGGACAAAATACCCAGCACCCAAATTAAGGAAGGAAAGGCTTATTCAGCTCACAGTTTCAGGCCATACTCAGCTGGCTCCAAGGCAGAGTGGAACATGGCAGAGGGCAACAGTTCATGGCGGTGCAAAACAGTAAGAGTAAAAAGGAAATAGTGGCAAAAATGGCAGCAGAGAGCAAGTCTATCTCCCTTGTGTTGCATTTAGGCTATCTACCCGAGGCTGGGTATAGCACTCACACCCATAATCCCAGTAACATTTACTGTCATAATCCCAACAGCTCTCATATCCATAATCCAAGCACTGAATTATGAGCTAATCACAAACTCTAGAAGTCTTCTCCATAACTACATGAGGCTTTGGGGAGACAACTAGATGCAAACCATAACAACTGTTTTAAAGATAACAGTACTGGGCAGGGAGATAGCTTGGAGGCCTAAGGACCTGCTTGGCAAGTGTAATGAGATCCCTGGTACCATATGCTTGTGCCAGCCACCAAAACTGGGCATGGTGGTGCATGCCTGTAGTCCCAGCACTGTGGAGACTGAGACAGGAGGATCTCTGTGAGTCTGAGCTGCATAGCAATACCCTGTACCAAATAAATAAAGAATTTTTAAAAATTTAAAGATAACAATACTCCTTGTATTAACTACTGATATTCTCTTATTATTTTGTTATGAAATTTTGTTTTACTTTTTTCCCATAAAATAAATTTAAAAAGCATTTGGCACAGTAGGAAGGCAAAGATGGGGTGTCATCTGTGTTGGAGGGAAAGGGAGACAGTGAGAGAGAACTTGATAAATGACCCTGCAGAACTGTGTTTAGGCAGGTGAGATTTTAATATAAGGGATTTAGGAAAAGAAATCTAATGCAAAGTGAGGCATTGTCCAAGTATCGGTCCCCTTGGAGGCCTCAGCTATTATTATAGTGTATTCCTTATCTCTAGCCAAGGAAAAAGTAGGAAACTTTATGCTGAGCTCATTTTTACAGTTTATATTACCAACAAAATGGGCCAGGTGAGATGCAATAGAGATGTCTGTGTTTCCTCAGCTACTTGGGCAACTTCATTGCCAGGCCTTTTCAAAGACTGGCCTAATACTCTACTTCACAGCCTCATCCCCAGCTCTCAGGCCTGCAGGAGAATGAATGCACCCTGGTGTTGTCAGTATCACAGAATGGCTCTGGAGCTCAGTAGTGAATCTTGCAGGCTGGTGGTTCTAAGGTAACCCAAGCAACTAATGTTCTTGTCAAGGTGCTAGGTCAGGGTTTCTGGGAGTCCAGGTTGCCGGATGGCTGTCCTAGTGAAAGACATTGTTATATAGTCCATGAATTCCTGGTGACCACGATGCCGTGCCTGGAAAATTCAGCACAGCCAACGCCAAACCACTGCATCGAGCATACTTGGAGGAAGGAAAGGCTACACATCAAATTCTGTTTTCACTGTCTTTGTTACTGTTTCCTAGCAACCTCCAACACACTGCCATAGCCTTCTGAATACTGGAAAGATTGCCCCTAAAATTCTTACAAGTGCGTGTGGGGAATTCCTAAGCCAAATGCCCAGAAATCCTTGGGCAAGTAAAACTAGGGGAATTGATAGAAATAAGGCAGTTACGATCAATAAAAGTGAAAGAGAGACCAGAAAAGAAACATAAAGAATTCAAGAAAAAGAAATCCAAGAACTATACAGGGCTGTAAAGGGTGATTGATAATTTATTTTTCAGTGGTAATCTCAATAATTTTTTTTCCTAAACTCAGAGAAGAGAGAGATGGGGAAAAGGGAGAAAGGTAAGGGAGGAAAGAGGAAGAGAAAATAGGAGACTGAGAAAGATAAGGCCAGGATCTTATGAGATGCTGTTCTTACATCCCCACCAAGGGTTAGTGATAGAGGAGCTCAGAATGCCACAGGTCCATTAAGTTAGAAGATTTTTGTCTAACAGATTCTGCAAGTACCAGGACAGACTTGTGCTCTGTGATAGACACACAAACCCTCACACTGAACTTGACATCCTGCCTCCCTTCCAATCTTCCACTAAAGAGCCAAAGGAAAATAATGATAGGGGGAAATCTCCATCATTGTTCAAAACCGAGAAAGGATTCCACCCACATATTAGGCGTTTCAAGTGAGTTCTGTGAGACTTCATGCAGATGAGCCCAGTCAGAGAGAAGGATTTGACAGCTCTCAGTTCACCTCACAGACAAGAAAACGTTCTGTGGGGAGGGGCTTCGCGGAAATATGGTGATGTTCCTGAGCTGGTTGTGACAAAAAACCCAGGCAAAGCTAAGCCTGAGGAAATTGAGGTATGGCACACCTCCATCGTTCCGAAGTATCTGGGAAGCGTTGAGATACAGAGCTGCGCACAGAACATGGGTGCTGTGAGAGAGCAGAGGTTCACAGGCGTGCTTGGTATTAAAAAACGTTGCCACGAGGCAATGGTGAGGGCTTCTGCACAGCACCTAGCCAGCGCTATATTTTCACACCACACAGTTTTCATTATGAAGGTAAAGCTCTGCTCTCTTGGGAGTCTCCACAGACAACAAGCTCTTAATTGCTTCCTGTCATTGGCTTATTCCACCCCGGGCCATCGCGTGCCTGCTCTGTTCTAGGCACTGGCTTAGGTCCCAGAAGGTCAAGCACCTTCTGCTTTGTGGACCTCCTGTCAGAGAGTCAGGATACCTCAAAAATTCATGTGGACAACTGGCGCCTAAATGCCAAAGATAACAGAAAAATACCTATGGAATTTTGACAGAAATGATTACGACACAAACCAAATATTTGTTTCTTAACCAAATATTTCAATAAAAAAAACTATAAAAATGTAAAAAAAAATTATGTACTACCCCATCTAAGTAAACCCACAGAAAATACCCCAACCAAACAAATAAACTCGTGATGATAAAAGAAATAGTATTTTTAAAAGTTACCCAACAACGAAACTGAGCAACTACATTGAGGGCAGCAATGGGCAACATAACAGCCATGGTTGAATACCTTTTATCTTGTTCTTTTAAATATGTACCATCTCCAGTGTCTTACCTACTATTATGATACTCCCTTTAAAATAAATTAAAAAGTAAAAATGATAAGAAAAAAATTAAGATTTATTGAAAGAAAGAGTTAATGTTTAATTGTTTGGTCAATCTTGCATACTTACATCTGGTAATCTGAGCAACAAACTTGATGATAACTGTATTGGTCAGGGTTTTACTTAGAGGAACAGAAAGATATAAGGAACGGATACTAACACAAAATATACAATATATAAGGAGTTACAAGATTGGCTTACAATAGTCAGCCACAGAGTCAGATGAGGAAGCATGCAGAGGGCGTCTGCACGCTCCGGACTGGAGAATTCAGTCCCGAGATCTGAAACTCACTGCAGTGCTCCGTGTAAGTCTCTGTCCATCGGCTGATGGGTCTGCGATAGAAGACTGAAGTGTCTGTGATGGACGCTGAAGAGTCTGCGATGGATGGCGAAAGATTCAAGCTGGAGGCTGAAGAGTCTGCCCTGCAAGCCAGATGATGAAGTCCAGGCCGAATGCGAAGACTGAAGCTTCTCCGAGGAAGTGAGGTCTTGACTCCTTCCTCAGCCCCTTTAAAATGTCTCTGTGCTCAGTCACTCTGACGTGGGCCCATTGTGCCCGAGGGTGGAACCAATCATATCCCAGGATGGGCCCTTGATCCCACTCTAGGGAGGAGCCAATCATATCCGAGGCAGGCCCTGATCCTGCTCCAAGAAGAAACCAATTGTACTACGGGGCAGGACTCCCACCAATAGGGAGCCAGGTCGCTGAGTCATCCAGCCAAGTTGACACAACGTATCAACCACTACAATAACAATACCTAATATAGCAACAACTGTTAATTTTCTATTCTTGTTTAGAAATTCTGTACCATTTGTATTGTTTTATCTTGCTTTGTTTCTGTGTTTGTTCTTTGTTGTTTTTGTTTTCTTTACAAAAAAAAGCAATGAAAGCAGCAAATAATAGCATTGATCCTAATTCCAGACTCTTAGTATGTTGCAGCACTTACTGTTGTAAGACACTTGCCTTTCCTTCCTGCTAACAGAAAGTCTTACTTGATTGGGTCTATGGATGAGGCAAGACAGTTTCTCACCCCTGGCTGTTGGTTGCCCAGCCTGGGCACATAACTAAACCTGACCAGTAGAATGTCATGGAGCATCTTTGGTAGGCTTTTTGGGTAGGAATTTGCTTTTTGATAAAGAAAGCAGTGAAGTCATCCAATTTTCTTTTTGTCTTGGACTTAGTTGTCTAAGGATGACATATACGTAGCTTTGACATCCACCTTGTAGCCATGAGGAGAAGATCAGGATCACCTGAGAGATGCCTCGCCAGCACCTGGACACAGAATGGCTGCTCAAGCAGCTCTGGACCTGCCTCTTTCTTCTTCATGTGGCTTAACAAAATGTCCTCAATGTCTAAGATAAGGAGGGTAATTCCTAAAACATAAGTATATATTAGGAGTTGTAATTAAATAGTAGTAATGACAATATGAAAGCTCAGATTATTGCCATAGGACAAGAAGGCATAAGGACAAGAAGGGTGAAAGAAGGCAACAAATTAAACCAGTGTACCCACAGACCTCCCTAGGGATGGACATCATGGACTGATATTCTAAATAGGTATCAATTACCTTCAAAAAGGCCAGAGAGAGCCACAAACCCAACTTCCTACAGGATAAGCCCCTGTTATGTATTTGTGCCCACTTGCAACATGTCTTGCTTCCCCATTCAATACCAATTTAATCAATTTTGCCTGAGCAGTTATGCTTGTAATATTACTGGTTAACCATAGTTTTGTACCATCTTATCTCCTCCTTGCGAGTTCCCATGTTTCCTACCTTAGACCCACCTCACATCCTTGATTTGCTTTATAAAAATCCCTGGAAAGCACAGGTCCCTGGTAACCCACTTGGGTCCCTTTCTGTCCCTTCTTTGGACAGAAGTTTTCTTTTCCTCAATAAATATATTCTGCTCTTAGATAAAAAAGGCTTGGAGAAAGAGAACTTGTTTATTTTCTCATCTTTCATTGAGGAGAATTGGTAGCTACTGTAAAATTCTTTTCTTCGATAGATACAGAAGTTCACTTAAGAATTTAAAATGTAATTGAATAAAGGGATATATGCAAATTTCTATATGTGTAAGGAGTGGGGAGGATGTGGCAAGAAGAAAGAAAGGCAACCCTAAGGTGTAAAAGGTAGGAACCGTTTATATGAACAGATGGTAGAAGTAAGCACAAATGTGCTTGTTGCATGACATAGGCTAAACAAGCACTCTCCTACCTTTGTGGCACTAGGATTTGAATTCTTCTACCATAGATGCTGTGCATGTAGGTAGGGGAGAAAGGGTTTCAAGATGATTGGAATACATTATATTTACTGTGCACTTTGTATTGTTGTTATAATTGCTATGGATCGTGAAGTAATTATACAATTGACTGATGCAGAATCAGTAGGAGCCTGGATATTGTTTTCCTAACTAGACAGTCCCTTCTGGGGGTGACAGGAGACAGTGACACATGATGTGTGTTGCTTATATCTAGGCAACACTGTAATCTCATTGTCGTTGCTATCACAGCAGAAAACTGTTTCACACCAAGATAAGATGTTGGAAATGAAAGTAGGCTTTTCAGCATTACTCTGTCCATCTCAGGATATTCTGCCTTGACTTTAGTCCAGAACAGAACATTTGGGAACCTGAAGTTGTCCCAAACATGCTTCTTTTACATTTTATTTTATTTTTTAAACAGCATTTTTCTGTGCAATCCATCCTGTTTTTTTTTTTTTTTTTTTTTTTTCAGTACCAGGGATTGAACTCAAGACCCTGTGCTTGCCAGGCAAATGCTTATTCCACTGAGCTATCTTCTGGCCCTGCATCCAAGTCTTGAACTCACTTTGTAGCCCAGGCTGGTCTCTAACTCAAGGTAATCCTCCTACCTCAGCCTCCCCAGGTGCATACCACCACATCCAGCCTCCAAACATACTTTTAAGCCCACCTCTGCTTGTGATCTAAAGCAGTGGATCCTCTTGTAGCATAGGAAAAGTTCATCTGGCTTATTCACAAATGGGCTACAGATCCATTCCTTCCCAATTTGGAAGTCTTTTGTGGTTTGGAAGTAATGCTCAACTCTTTTGAAAGCTGAGATTGGTGCTCATGTCCCAGCTGGGAGAAAGAAAGCCCTGGCTCAGTTTCTTTCAAAATCTCTGCTAAAGTTTGGAACATGTCAAATTTCCGATGTTCACTTGTTATACCCCAAATAGCCACTTTATCTGTCAGCACAGTTGTTGCTCTCCTTTAAAATGACAGCTTGAGTTTGTTGACAGGTTGAGTACGTTACACAAGCAAGCAAGTTTTGTGACCCATTCGGTGTCACTGAAATGTGTTGCCAGTGGTGACTGTTTCTCTAAAAGAACTCTCTGGATAAGCTCTCTACCTCAAAACTGGCCAGTGATCCACCTTCAAGTCACATGCCTTCTGTATATAAAATAAACTTCTCCTTTGCATCTGTCTCCTCACAGAGCTGCATGAGCCAATGTGAGTCAAAGGCAGCTACTTTAACGTGACCAATAATTTCAATTATGTCTTCCAGAAGGTTAAGTTCAGTAATAGTTTTTCGAATTCTAGAGTTTCTCTATGGCCTACACAGTGCATAGATTCACATTTAGAAGTTGCCTCTTCGACCTGAGTAATGGAATCAGAAAGCCACCCAACCATGGAAGTTGCTCTGCTCATGTGTCTGCTGACACAGAGCGGACACCTAAGCTTTGCTGATATGTAATCATTCAACATCTGGACTAGTTGCTGCAGCTGTGATGTTGGTTGGCACTTTAGGTGCCTCCTGCTGAAAAATATATTTTAAAAAACAAGCATTATTGCCTCGTTGTAACATAGATGTGACAACTTGAATTTTATACCATGACAACTCATTAGTCCCCTTTAACAATTGTGGCTTAATATCCTCTGCTAGTTCATTAATTCATCCAGCTATAGCACCATAAAAAGAGGAACATTACCACTTTTTATCTATTTTAATTCTATTTTAATTTTTTATGCTTTTATTACTGCATGTTTGCAGTACATAATGATTACATTCCTTGTGGAAAGTTGGTACATGTACATAACACATGTTAATTTTTTTCATGTCCTTCCCTTCTATTTCTTGGTCTTTTTCTTTCTTCTTTTTTTATGTATTTAGTAAGGGTCTACAGGGTCTCACTATGTAGATCAGACTCATAGGGATCCTCCTGTTTTTAGCCTCCCAAGCACTGGGATTACAGGCATGTGCCACCATACCCAGTCATTTTATTTTTATTTTTTAAAGAGAGTAAAAATTAGAATTAAAATAATAAATTAAAAGTGATACAGAATTTCACTTAACACAGTAGTGTGAATTTCATAGTATTTGTTGTAATACATGGCATTGCCTTCCAACCAGTTATTCGTATTACCAGATATATGCATGTACAATTGGAAGAAAGAAAAAAGAAATCTATAAAAAGTTAAAAGAGAAAAATTACAAACAGTTGAAAAAAGAATAAGCAAATTAAAGTATTAATTGCTTATTTCCATAGACCAGCAGAAACACACAGTACAGTTGTCCAGAAAATCCTGCTTACATATAGATAAATCTCTTCCCTCACCTACTCTCCTGTCCTTTTCCTCAACTTAGTAACTCTTTCCTTTTGAATAAGTGCATTCTCTTTTCCCAGTGTCTGTTGCACCCTTCAGATCCCATTTTTATCTCTTAGATTCTCACACAATATGATATTTGCATATACAAGTCTGATTTATTTCACTTAAGAGTATGTTTTCTAGTTACATCCCTTTACCAATAAAAGACTCAAATTTATCCCATTTTATAGCTGAATAATATTCCTTGTGTAAACATACCACATCTTCTTTATCCATTCTTCAGTTAGTGGATATCTGGGTTGTTTCCAGGATTTAGCTATGACAAATTGTGCTGCTATAAACATGGGTGCACATATATCACTGTGGTGTGAAGTTTTTAGTTTTTCTGAAAAAATACCCTGGAGGGGAATAGCTGGCTTGAGTGGGAGCTCCAATCCTAACTTCTGAAGGAATCTCCACACTGATTTCCATAGTGGTTGCACCAGTCTGCACTCCCACCAACAGTGCAGAAAGGTTCCTTCTTCCCCATAGCCTCTCCAGCATTTGTTGCTGGCTGACTTCTTGATATTAGCCATTCTTTCTGGGATGAGATGGAATCTCAGCATTTTTAATTTGCATTTCTTGGATGATCAGTGATGTTGAACATTTTTTCATATATGTACTTGCCATTTATATATTTTCCTCTGAGAAGTATGTATTCCTCTCAGATGCCCATTTTTGGATTGGGTCTTTGAGTTGGGGAAGGGGCTGATTTACTTCTTTGTCTGTGCTAAATAGAATGCCTTTGTTAGAGGGACAGTTGGCTGTAATTTTTTCCCAGTTTGTGGGTTTTCTTTTTACTCTGTTGGAGATTTGCTTTGAAGTGCAGAAACTTTTTGAAAAGGTAAGATCCCACTGGTTGATTCTTTGAAAGATTTCCCATGTAGCTTGATTTTGTTCATGAACTCTCTACCTATCACTGTGTCTTTAAGATTTCTACCTACATTTTCCTCCAGAAGATTTAGTGTTTCTATTTTAATATTTAAATCTTTGATCCATTTTCGTTGTAGCTTTATGCATGGTGATAGGCATGCATCTAGTTTTAGTCTACCGTGTGTGGAAAGCCAGTATTTCCAGCACCATTTATTAAAGAGGCTGTCTTTTTTCCAATGAACATGTTTGGCCCCTTTATAAAAAATGAGGTGCCTGAGTGTGTTTGCAGTTGTGTCTGCATATTCTAATCTGTTCCTTTGATCCTCAGGTCTGTCTGTATGTCTTGGTCTCTTTCCTTGCTACAAAAAATTATCTCTCTATTTCTAATCATCTACCATTTATTTTGCTCTTTATTCATGTTTTGGGGTTTTTATATGAGAGAAACCATGCAAGTGATTTAAGTTTGTTTATTTCAGTTACCATTATGTTTTCAAAGTGCATCAATTTTAGAAATGATTCACATTTATCCTTTATGGCAGAGTACTACTCCATTGTACATAAAGACCACATTTTCTTTATCCATTCTTTTGTTGATGGATGTATAGGTCATTTCCAAGATATAGCCATTATGGATTGTTCTGATATTCACGTGGGTGTTCAATATATCACTGTAAGATAATGTCTTCAATTTTTTCAGGAAGATAGCTGGATGAGGAATAGCTGAGTCAAATGGAATTTCTAGTTGCAGTTTTCGAGCAATCTACAGATGCAGTTTTTTGAGGAATCTCTATACTGATTTCTATAGTGTCATACTAGTTTGTAATTCCATAATGTAAAATGATTTCTTTTTCCTCACAACCTCACCCACATTTGTTACTATTTGGTTTCTTGATGATAGTCATTCTTTCTGGAGTGAGATGGAATATCAGTGTTGTTTTAATTTACAATTCTTTAATCGTCACACAGATTAGACATTTTTCATGTACTGATCAGCCATTTGAACTTCCTCTGAGGATTTTAATTTATTTCACTTGACCACTTTTTGATTTAGTCTTTTATTGGGAGGGTCTAATATTTTTTATTTCTTTGTACAGTCTAGATATTAGTCCATTATCTGAAAATATTTGGCAATTTTTTTTCGTTTTGTAGACTGTCCATTCTGTCAACTGTTTATTTTGATATGCAGAGTTTTAATTTGCTATAATCCCATTTGTTGGGGTCATTGATGTTATTTCTTGTATAAATGGAGTTCTGTTCTGAAAGTCTTCACCTTTGCCTGTATCTTTAAGAATTGTACTTGTTTTATCTTTTAGCAGATTATTTCTGTTTTAACATTTAGAGTTTTAACCCATTTTGATTTTACTTTAGTACATGGTGAGAGACATAGGCTTAGCTTCAATCTTCTGCATGTGGACAGCAAGTTTTGCCAGTACCACTTATTAAAGAGGCTCTCTTCCCTCCAGTGTATGTTTTGGCCCCTGTATTGGAAAACAGATAGCTGAGTATGCATGCCTAGCATTGTTTCTTCATCCTCTATTGTGTGGCATTGGTCCATGTGTTTGTTTTTGTGCCAGTCCCACACTGTTTTTCTCACTCTGATACAACAACTTGAAATCCAGGATCGTGATGCCCGCTTCTTTGCTCTTGCTACCCAGGTGTACTTTTGTTCTTCTGGCTGTCTTATGGTTTTATATAAAGTTTAGGGTTGTTTTCTCTAGATCTGTGAGGAATACTGTTGGTATTTTGATTGAGATTGCATTAAATCTATCAGATAGTTTCCTTTTTTTTTTTTTCAGAGGGCTGCATTGTAGAGGTCTTTCACTTTCTTGGTCAAGTTAATTTCTAAGTATTTAATATTTCTTGGTGCTGTAGTGAATGGCATTTCTAATTTCTTTCTCAGTGGTATAATTATAGGTGTAGATACCACCTTTTGTTCTTTTTTTTCTCATTTATGTATTTGGTACAGGGTCTCATTACTCATCTAGGATTCATAGTGATCCTTCTGTTTTCAGCCTCCCCAGTGCTGGGATTACAGGTATGCATCATGCCCGGATTTGGTCCTGGTCAGCACGCCCCTGGGGCAGGACTAGTGCTGCATGCAGGACTGGGTATCAAACTCTGGCCCCCGAGCTTGCCAAAGCAGGCACTTAGTCCACTGAGCTATTTTGCTGGTCCTAGATATCACCTTTTTAATCACAGCTTCCCTTACAAGTTATTTTCTTAGCAGCAGGAAGAAGTTCAAATATCCTTAGCAGAAAGCAGAAGTTTCTTAGCTTTAGCAATGTGGTTAGCCACTAAGAATGAGGCTCTCCATGCAGACACCTTTGATGAAGTGGTGGTCTTCTGTCTTAGTTACTTGTCTTGTTGCTGAGATAACAAGAGAAGGAAAGGTTTATTTAGCCACAATCAGCTGGCTCCAAGGCAGGATGCTATGATAAAGAGGGAATTGCAGGAGGCAACCTGAGCTCCACCTCTTGTCAGATCAGCTGCAGCACTGGGTTCTCATAAGATCGTGAATCCTACTGCGAACTGTGCATGTAAGGAATCTGGGTTACATGATCCTTATGAGAATCTAATGCCTGACGATCTGAGGTAGAGCTACGGCAACCTAGTGTGGGGCACCAGACACAGATTAACATTAGCAGAGAGATTTGACTGCACAGAGATCAGAATGAATCAATTGCTTGCAAACCCATATTGAACCCCTACCAGTGAGTGGCAAGTAACAATTAAGCTGCATCCTGTGGCAGGCTTTACAGTGGCAAGTGAGTTGATGTACTTCAGTGTACTGTTGAATCTAGAGGCAGGCTGCAAGTCAGAATCTGACACTTATTTTGGTCCATTGGTGGCCTGCCATCACTTCATTTGTCACTGTCCATTCCCACCTCTTTCCCATGCTAAACACTTGTCTCAGGCACAGTTCTGGTAAGCCCCAGGCTAATCCTAGCCAAAATAAGTAAAAAAATGAACATCACCGGAAAGCTTTGAAAAGGGGGAAAGAATCAATGATGAGAAAACAGCAAATCCCAAGACTGCCAACAAAAATATCAGGAGTGCTAATTGAATTATGAATTCATTGAAACAAGTGATTCAGATTCTCAAAGCCCACTTTGTAAAATATGTGGCAAGCAGCTATCCAACAAAGCCATGCAGTCTTCAAAATTGCTTTGCTATGTGGACACCAGGCACCCTGCACTTAAGACAAGCCTTTGGGATTTTTAAAAACATGAACATGAACAGCAAAAGCTGTTATGGCTTGTAACTAGATTTCCCCACAGAGCCTCATGTGGTCATAGGTGGAGCTTTCTCAGAGGTGGCTGGATCTAGAGCATGTAATGCTGGGGAATTAGGGTATTTGGTCGCTCAATTAGTCTGCTGATTGGTTTAGCATAGTTCCAGGTAGGACTAAGGATGGCCCATCCCAAGTGTGAGTGCTCCCCACTCCAAGGGTAAGGGTGTAATATGAGCAACATGGCCTGTGCTGGATCATCACATAAACCTTTACTGGTCTGTGGCCTGGGGGTTGGGAACCCCTGGGTTGAATACTTTTAAAAATGCAAAATCTGTCCAAGAGTTTTTAAGAAACATGCCTAGTAGCAATACAAAAAGAAAAAAAAAATCACCCAGTAAATACAAACTAAAAGAAATTTGGAGAGGTAATAAAATTATGAGAAAATTTAAATTTGCAGCAAAAAGTGAATAATATTTAAACAGAATCCTTTTGGTCAACCCTTAGAACTATAAGACAAATGATAATCCTTTTACGTTTGTAGACTGTCACATTAATAGTCCTCAATGAAGCATACTTTCTACTACTTATGCTCCTGTGTAGTTTCTTCTTCTTCTGTGGAATCTACGGTTTGGCTATATGACTTGCTCTGTCCAGTGGGACATTGGTAAACAGAATGATGCAGGAAAACTCTAGATGGTAGCAGTCCAACTGGTCTACTAAAGGCTGAGGGCCTACTAGGAGCAGAGAAGGTTTGGCATAGTTCCAGGTAAGACTAAGGGTGGCCCACCCCAAGTGTGAGTGCTACCCACCCCAAGGGTAAGGGTGGAATATAAACAACATAGCCTGTGTTGCTCATTCCTCAATGCCACCTTCCTCACACTTGGCTATTAGTGAACCCTTTCAACCCACAAATGATAAGAAATAATGACGTAAACCATTGAACATGGTTCATTATGCAGCAGTAAGTAGTGGACACACTTTGTGACACCTGAACATCTTGCTCTGTGGCACCTCAGAATAATAAAAATTGAGTAATAATATGATGAACATAAATAATTTAACAACTATAATAATTTAACATATATAAATAAAAGTTTTCTATTCTAATATAAGTATATTTCCTTCAAGGACCCTTAGAAGATTTTAAAGAAGCAATCATATACC
>PVKN010008177.1:0-25504 GCA_004027915.1 Capromys pilorides
GAGAGAGTGGGGAGAAGGGGATGGAGGAAAGGGAGGGAGAGGAAGAGGACAGGAGGAAATACTATCTATTTCATATGACTAATGTAATGAATAAATCAGTTAATATTTATAAAATATTTAGTATAGCTCATGGCACATTAGAAACATAAGATATGACTATTAAATGAGACAGCAACACAAAGGTACATATTACATATATGTTGATGCTACATATATGTTGATTTGTTCTGTTGTCTCCACTGTCTTCCAGATTACCAGCTCTGTCTTCCACACTTAGCTCTCAGATAACTTTTCAGACTAGTAAAACGTATAAGTAATTCTAAACTTCAAGTCTTTATATTACATCATACGGAAGAAAAGAAACTCTCTTCTAACTGTTGCTATGGAAAGCCCAGAAAATGTTTTGTTTTCTTTCCAGGAATGTTTGCTAGCTTGCTATTAACTAGGTCATGTAACCAGTAAAGACCTGTCCCTGAAGGTAGGATTAAATCAACCCATCCAAACCTCTGGTTCAAGAATATACAGAAGACAGATCCCCAGCGTAAGATTGAGGTACATATGATCTGACTGAAGAACTTAAAATGTTTGCTACAACCTTCTACTAGACCCATCAAAGACAATTCTTGCCCTCCAGTTCACAGACAAGGAAAAAAGACAACACAAAAAGAAAACCATGAACCCAAGTTCATGGAAGAGGGTTACCCTACTCAGCCATCCAAGGGTGAAGCAGCATGAAAGGAGTTAGGAACTGTCCTGAGCCTCCCAAGGGAGGCACAGTGCAATCAAATGTAGAAGAGGGGCAGAGGATCTCCAAAGAGGGGCAAGGCCGCCACAGAAAAATCAATGGAAAACTCAAAGTAAGTACAGTAGCCCCAAATGAGTGGCATACAGAGGGAGAGGTGGAGAGTCAGGAAAGAATGGTGAGACTTGTGTATCATTAGTATAAACACAGTAACCACTGATCTGGGTAAATATGAAAAATGAGGGAAAGATCAAGGTGAAGAGAAGAACTAAGAAAGAGCTAAAAGGGTGACACCACAGAGGAGGAAGGGCCCAAGCAAAGCAAGGGAAAAATCATCTTTAAAAAATCCCAGAACTCAGGAGGCTGAGGCAGAAAGACTGCTTTGAGTTCAAGGCCAGGTATTATGGTTTGTGTCTAGTTGTCCCCCAAAGCCTCATACAGTCATGGGGCCGGGCCTTCTAGAGTGTGAGACTAACTCATGATCCACTGGCATTACATGTCTTAGTACTGCTGGGATTATGTGTGTGTGTGTGTGTGTGTGTGTGTGTGTGTGTGTGTACCTTGCCCAGCCTGGGGTGATAGCCTGAATGTATTATAAGAGAGACAGAGAAACAGACTCTCTGTTGCCCTGGTTGGTCTGTTGCCTCTGTCGCCACTTGTTGCTGTCCCACCGCCATGAACTGGATGTTCTCTGCCCTGTTCCCCTCAGCCTTGGAGCCAGCCAAATATGGACTAGAACCTCCAGCAACTATGAGCTAAAGGAACCTTTCCTTCCTTCATTTTAGGTGTTGAGTATTTGTCCCAGCGATGAGAGAAGAGTAACTAAGACTCCAGGCTAGGCTACATAGTGAGTTCAAGGCCAGCATGAACTGCAGGCAAGACCCTGGCTCAAAAAAAATTATTTTATAATTTTAAAACTAGCTGGATGTGGTAGCACACACCTATAATCCCAGAACTCGGGAGGACTACTGTAAACTGCAGGCCAGGCTAGACTACCTAATTGAGTTCAAGGGTAGCCTGCAATACACAGTGAGACCTTGTCTCAAAAATTACTTAATTTAATTAAATTTTAAAAATAAAATGCCAGGAGTGGTGTTGCATACTTCTAATTCAAACACTCAGGAGGCTGAGGCAGGAGGACCATAGTGAGATCAAAGCCAACCTGAACTATATAGTGAGACCCTGTCTTAAAAAACAAGAAAATAGAAATTTTATTAAAGAAATAATCAAGAGTATGTACAAATGTTTATTATAAAAGGTTACACTATATTACTGATTATAGGAAATAATGGGATATAACCTTATAATGATAACTTAAAATAGATAAATTACAGCATCTATACAGTAACAAGTTTAATACAGTAAGTTTAACAATGTTGTAACATAGTACTTACTGACACAGGAAGTCTCAGTACAAGACACATCCAAAATGTTCTCAATATTAAAACACATATACATATAAAAGAAATAAGGTTGGCATGTAAACCAAAATATTAATATTGGTGGTTTTCTCCAGATGTGTAATTATGAGTCTTAAAACATGCCTGGCTATTTGTACCTTCCAATTTTTCTACTACAAATATGAAAAAAATATATGACTTTTGTATTAAAATAAACTTAAGAGCTTGACAGTAATAAAACAAAAGAATTCACTTTCAGGGAAATACAGTTGGAGCTTCTGTAAATTGAAGAAGGTCTGAGCTTATTTATAGGAGAAAGGGAAAGAAGGCTCAAGAAGGGAAGAAACAGGAGCCTCAGAGAAATGGGGTACAGATGCCAGAGGAGCCAGGGGCGGCAGGAAAGGGAACTGGTTGCCAGTACAGACTCACCTGCCACGTAGTGTGTCAGGAGCAGGGAGAAGATTAAGAGGCTGGAGGAGAGTGGAAAGCGTTTACAGCAGCTGCTTTAGGGAATTAGGAAGTCAATTAGCAATAGGAGAAGGGATCGCATCGAGCCGCTAAGGAAGGGCCCAGCTGTCGCTGCAGAGCAGGACTTGATCCTACTTACTGCCAGTTAATTTATTAGCTGCAACCAGAAAGAATCTGTGTGGCCTCAGTCCACCCAATAAATATCCAAACAACATCCAGAAAACGTGGCCTGGAATAACGGCAATCACTGACTACACTAATGTATTAACTAACCGAAGTGCTGTTTGCTTCATCTACTTTGGTCTCAGACAGCTGTATATTTTTACTTTATCATTTTAAAATCTAAAATGAGCAAAGGTGGTAAAATGAAAAAATGGTTTAGGGAAACAGTACTTTATCAGCTAAAATGAAGAGCTAACACGTTATTAACTGATTGGAACAAAATACACAGTCAGCTATTTCCTGGGCTGCCAGAGACTGCTCCCTTCTAGATGAGTGATGAAAAGTCTTCTTTTTGTCTGACAATAAATAGATGCCTTCCAGATAAATGATCACAAGTTGTTTTAGTTCTACAGCTAAACAGCAGGGCCAGGTGTAGTGATGCATGCCTGTAATCCCAGCACTCAGGAGGCTCAGGTAGGAGAATCGCAGTGAGTTCGAGACCAGCCTGGGTTATGAAGTGAGTTCAAGGCCACCCTAAACTGCAGAGTGAAACCTTGACTTTAAAGATAACAATAAAAAATAAATAAGCAAATCAATGGTAACAGATCTTACCTATCTCACTGGTATAACCATTTTAATTCACTTTAAAGAGGTAGTACCAAGAAATTCAAGATCCTTCTGTAACTGTTGTCCTAACAAGAATCACTGTAGGGCTGAGGAAAAGACGTATTAAGGACCTACTCTCTGTTTATTCTTTGCTCCCTGTTTTTTTGTTTGTTTGGTTGGGTTTTTTGTATTTTGTGCAGGGTCTCACTGCACAGCTCAGAATTGCAGTGATCCTCCTTTTTTCAGCTTCCCCAGTGCTGGGATTACAGGTGTATGATACCACGCTCAGACTCGGCTGCACCCAGAGGCAGGGCCGGCACAGCATGTGGTGCCAGGGATAGAATCCTGGTCCCTGTGCTTGCCTAAGCAGGTGCTTAGTCCACTGAGCTATTTTGCCAGCCCTGCTAACCTTTATATGTTTACTATTTAGTCCTCACAACAGTTGTGTAAGGAAGATATAATTTTCCCCATCTTACATCTTATTAAAGCTAATAAAATGGTGAAAATGCTAATACCTACTTCATAAAACTTCAGTGTATTAAATAATATATGTAAAGACTAACATAATACCCAGCATACAGTCCACTGCCCATAAATATTACCCACACCATTAGCCACAGTAATATAACAGCAATTATTCTTTGGGGGGGAGGTTTCTACCACTTTCCCCTTTTGATGACAAATTAAATTAGCTTAGTCAAACTTTTATTAAGCTTTCCACAGTCAACATCTCAGCAATCACTTTCACTAGGCTGTACTGGGCCACCAAGCTTCGCCAACAGACCTGAGTGTATGTCTCCCTGTGATTCCACCCAAATCAGCACATGATCTCTAGTGAGTTTATCAGCATTTGGAGCGGGCATGAGAGAAGCAGCCTAGGCTCCCACCAGAACAAATCTGGCATCAAGAAAGTACAGCACACAGAGAAAGTTTTTTCAACAAACGGGGCCAGGAAAACATGAAGTCAAATTGCAGAAGAATAAAGTTAGACCCTCTACCACATACAGAAATTAACCCAATGGATCAAAGAGCTAGGTATGAAACCTAAAACTACAAATAAATATCTTGAGAAAACACAGGAGGTAGCAGCACCCACTGTGATCCCAGATCTCAGGAGGCTGAGGTTGGAGGATTGTTGCAAGTTCGAGACCAGCCTTTCCTACAAAGTGAGCTCAAACAGCCTGAGCTGCATAGCGAGCCCCTGTCTAAAAAAAGAAAAAAGAAAAAGCACAGGAAAATCTTGACATTGGGTTTGATAACAAATTCTTAGACATCAAAACACCTGGTTCTAATAAAATTTTTACAAAAATGGGTAATGGGCCACAAGCCCAGGACAGCCTAGTGAAAGTGATTGCTGAGGTGTTGATTGTGGAAAGCTTAATAAAACTTGGGGTCACTGTAGATTTATTATTTATCTTGACTTCTGTAACTTTAAGTGCTCTCTTATGGTTTAGGCCAAAGGACAGTAACTCCCTCTAACCCCACTCCAAGGCAAGACAAGATATTCACTGTGGCTGGAACTCAAGGTTTCTAACCACCCACCCCTCAAGGAAGCGACCTACGGATGGGTGGATGTATGTTCAGAAATCTTTTCTTAGCAATGGCCCTTAGTTGTCACCCAAGTCTCAGAAGAATTCCAAAAAGGTTAAGGAACTCTGCCACACCCCCTTTATTAATCATCTGTGCCTGTTTAAGGAAAAGGTTAATACACATATGATCTAAAGATACCATGTTTATGTTGAAAATAAATTACAATAAAAGATACATTGCCATTAATCCTCCTTGCTTCAGACACACACCCCAGATCACACTAACCCAGCCGTTCTTCCACTTTCTGGAGTAGTTTTGGAGGTCCTTTTTCGTGTCTTTCTCAATTCAAAAATGACCTTTCATAGTCATTTTGACTTTGGCAAAAAGCTAAGATTTGCACTCCCCAGAGGTGGTGACTACAGTGGATGAGGGCAAACCATGGTGTTTCTTCCATGGATGGTATTGGGCAGCAGCATTCACCAGTATTTCTGACCACACTCCTTACACTCATGGAAGACTCCAGGACTGCTTCAGAAAGTGGCGCGGGGTGGATACGTGTGTTCAAAGCGAGTAGTATTCTGAGTAGAATTAATGGCAATGTCTTCTTTACTGTAATAAATTTTTTTAAATTTAAGCTGGATGTGGGTGCACACCCATGTAATCCCAGTCCTCCCAGCCCACTGTGGAGGCTAAGGCAAGAGGATCACTGGCCTGATACAGTGAGCTCAAGACCAGCCTGAATTACATACAGAGAACCAGTCTGAAAAAACTTCTTCGACAATGCTTGTATATTCACATCCACTGAAGTGCAAAAACCTTTACAAGATGCAGGGCCTAATGCCTCGTTTATTCATTGCTGAAGCTCAAAAGCCTTGAGCTAAAATAAAGTCTCCTAAAATAACAAACTACAGGGTACAAAACCTGGGGAGGAATGGCCCATGCTGAGAAAGCCCCACGAGGTGAGGAGCTCAGCTGTCCCAGCTTCACCCTGCAGCGCCTCAACTCACCTTCCAAAAGCTTCTGCCTGAGCCCCCACCAGAAGTGGGGGCAGGACCCACGCTAGGGCTCATGGGAAGGGGGCGGGACTGCGAATAGAGCAGCTGCCCTGGCCCTGATTGAAAGATGATTAATGGCTCCTTATTTCACGCTAGCCCATGTTACTGCAATTGAACTGGCAAATATTTACCTTGGGATCCGAGTGACTGAAAATATTTGGCTGGAGCCAGATGCGTCGCGTGTCTGTCCCTGAAATATTAGCTAAAGGAGTGATTTAGCAAAATAAAATGGTAGGTGGAGCACCTGCCTGGTGGAGCTGTTTACTTTCCTCCAGCTCCGGTGGAGCACGCGCAGCATCGAACAATCCCGGAGGGAACTAAACAGCTGGGAAGCAGGCCAGACCGAGAGAAAGGGTCTGTTTTGTTTGAGGCTTATAGTTACTTAAATCAGAGTTATGGAAATACACATCTTCTTTCAAGGGCTTTACTAATACATTTGAAATGGCTGGAGAAGTTTGACATAGTGGTGATGGCTGCATGTTCTTTAACTGAAGATCTCCCCTGGAATAAGTTAACAAGATACTTGGGAATTGAGACACCACTCAAAATGTGGATCCAGGTTAGGTCTGTTGGCGAACTGTGTAACAGTTTTCACAACCAGCACCAACCCAGCGTGAGGTATCACCAGCTCCATCTTACAGGTGAGAATCAGCTTCAGAGACTCTGATGACTTTCCCAAGAATTCACAACTCTACAGTGGGTCAGCAGGGATTTGGGGGACAGTCAGGCCCTCTTGGCTGTGTGCTTCCTTCCCATTGAGAGCTGGGTTACTGACCACTCCCTGGCCTGCAGCTCCGCAGGTGGAGCAGTGGCCCTCCTGCAGCTGACCTCTGTTACTGTCACAGGCAGTGCCCAAGCTGCTACTTGTGAGTAAAGTAGAATTTAGGGCCGGCCAGATAGCTCAGCAATTTTTATTTTTATTTTTTTTATTTTTATTTTTTTTTATGGCCAGCGCAGCTTACCCTGGGGTTGGGGCTGGCGCAGCATGTGGTGCCGGGGATCAAACCAAGTAAAATAGAATTAAAAACGAATGCAACTACAGCAAGCCTCCAGTAAAGAACTAAGTAAACAAATGAGTCATTTAGTTACTTTTTCAGATGTGTAGAAAGTCACTGATGGTCTTTGTCTCCTAAAAGCAGAAACAGAGATTCAGTGGAGACAAACTGAGCAGCTGATACCAATACAGAAATGGCTATGCACTAGTGCCAGCCCTAGTTAATGTACTTTTTAAAGCTATAATCTAAGCATGTAACTTTCATTTAAGAGCTTGTATTCAGTAGAATGATTACTTTGAAAGCATTTGAAACCAAAGCAACACTGGTTTGGTTTTGTGCTGGAGGTGGAATCCAGGGCTCAGTGCAGGTCAGGCACAAGCTTTGCCACTGAGTTGTACCCCCAGTTCGTGACATTTTTATTGAACTATTTTTTTTTTCTGGACTTGATTCTGTTTTAACACAAGTCATGTAATATGAGATTAAAGTTAGCAAAATATAGTTTCCAGCTTCCCACTCCCTTACTCTAGAGTCCTCAAAATTACTTTAGTCCCTGCCTCACCTGTGCTACTCATATTCTGCTCAAACTTTAAGGGGTTTGCTCTGCCCTGAAACAACTGTGATGATAGCCTGACATTCTAGATACTCCCTGATCTTGTTTTCAGGTTCCCTAGCAGCTTAGAAAGCTTGAAATCTATTCCTTCCCTAGTCCAAATGCCTGAATAGTGTGTTCTAATCATTAATTTCGTTTTTCTTTTTGGTGGTACTGCAGACTGAACCCAGGGCCTGGTGCATGCCAAGGGAAGTGCTCTGCCCCAGCTATAATCTATCCCAGTGCATAATCACTGATTTTTTGTAATATGGAACACTTCACAAATTTGCATGTCGTCCTTGTGCGGGGGCCACTCTTCTCTGTACCATTCCAGTTCTAGTATATGTGCTGCCGAAGCGAGCACAATCCCTGATTTTTTTTCCAGAATAAGATCATATTTTATAGGGCTGGCCGGATAGCTCAGTGGACTAAAGCACCTGCTTAGGCAGAACATAGCAGCCAGGGTTCGATCTCCAGCCTGCTGTGCCAGCCCTGCCCCAAGGGCACACTGAGACAGTGATTGAGACTGGGCATGGTGACCTGCACCTGGAGAATCACTGCGAGTCCGGTCTATGTAGTGAGACTCTGTACTAAAATACATTAAAAAAGACCAAAAAAAAAAAAAAAAAAAAAGAAGATATTTTATATACCATATGCCTAACTGCATGTCAAATTCCCAGCATTAGATGAATGTTCCCTAAGCCTCTGCTAATGGGTCCTTGTCAATATTCCACTGCTTCACATAATGCTCTGATCTAAGAGTGGTGGCGCACACATGTATTTCTATTTCGAGCACTCTGGGAGGCTGAGACAACGGAGCCAAGTCTGAACCCATTCTAGACAAAGTAGCAGCTTAGTAAAACAGTGTATCAAAATAAAAATGATAAAAGAGCCCCGTGTTGTGGACGCCAATAATCCCAGCACTGAGAAGCCTGAGACAGGAGGGTGGCTGCAAGTTTGAATTTCAAGACCTGTCTCAAAAAAAAAAAATTAGTTAATTAATTGAAAGGGCTGGGGATACAGCTCAGTGTGAAAGCTATGATCCAGTTCCCAGTACTGCTAAATAAATAAAGTTCTGGTGGCTCTCCTTGTGTATTACTATCACCTTTTATTTATGATGTTGCTTTGAGACAGACCAGAACCCTTCTTTGGAAATTGCAGAGAGGAAATTCAGCAGATTTATGACTGATAAGGAAGTCAGTCAGCAGAGTTGTTTCAGGATAGATTAGATAAACTATACTTGGGAATAGCGGAAGGAATCACACATGGCACCCAAGTTCCTGTGAGACTTCCTGTGAAGCCTGGGTACTCCAGCTCTCTTCCCTCCTACCTGAGGCTGAGTGAGTTATCTTCCATCTCCAAGCTGTCTTGGGCAAACCTCAACCTGGAAAGCATTATCATATTGATATGGGACATAGGGCGTGGCGAAGCCAGCTGGGGAAAATGACCTGTCAATTACAAGATCACAGGGCAGTGCTCCTGGGCTCCCACAAAATGTGGACAGTACAGAAGAAGGCAGGACACCAAAGCTATTGTAATTTCTCTTGATGGTCCACTCTGCATTTCCCAGACACAATATATACTTTCACTTTTGCTTTTGTCTTCCTTTTCTCTTGCTCTGCCCAAGTGTGTCTGCAGAGCTACTTTCTCCCATAGCCATACCTCGCTTTTCCTTTTTTGAGACAGGGTCTCCCTCTGTAGTTCAGGCTCATCTTGAGCTCACTATGTGGCTCAAGCTGGCCTTGAACTCACAGTGACAGTCCTGCCTCAGCCTCCTGAGTGCTGGGATTACAGGCATGGTGCAATGATGCCTGGCCACCCTCCCTTTTGAAATAAACTTTTGACATTGTTTTTGGCTTATCTCATCTAGTTTCTTGTTCAAGTTAAGAAGGACCTCGAATACTGTTTGTTTATTTGCTTGTTTGTTTGATTGTTGTTGTTGTTGTTTTTTTAATTAGGAATCAAATTCAGGGCCTTGAACTTGCCAGACAGGCACTTTGCCACTAAGCTTATATCCCCAGCTAGGACCTGGAATACTTTTGATTGATGAGACATTTATTTATTTATTTACTTACTTATTTATTTTGGTATTGGGGATGGAACTCAGGATCTTGCCCTTGCCAGGCAAGCACTATGCCACTGAGCTATCTCCCTGGCCCAAGACATTTCTAAAGGAACTACCTAATAACAATATCACAATGCACAGTGCTTAAAACACATAAAGAGAAAAGAGCAGGTGTTATATGTGAATGACAATATTGCAAAGAGTTCCTCATCCAAGAAGCCCCTCAGGTGGGATGGATACGCTTTTTCCCCCTTGAACTTTATGCCTTGGTTACTTTTCTCTTTGCTGAGACAAAATACCCAATGCCCAAAGAGGAGGAAAAGTGTATTTACCTCACAGTTTTTAGAAGTTGTAGTTCGTACTCAGTTGCCTCCAAGGCAAGGTGGCATGGCAGAGCGGCAGCCATTCATGGCTGCAGAAGACAGCAAAGCAAGCAGAGCAAATATGGGAAGAGCAAGCCACTTTTTCCTTCCTTATATTGTGTACAAGCTACCCGCTCTAGGGCCAGTTTAGCACTCAGGCTCCCAATCCCAGGACTAGTCAATGAACCAATCATAAACTCTAGATCCAGTTTCATCCAATAGCCCACCCGCTTCCATGACCACATGGGGCTCTGAGGGGACGTCCAGGCACAAACCATAACACTTTGGGGGTCAGATATTTTGTCTCAGCAATGAGAGAAAAGCAACTAAGTCTCTCTCTGTCTCTCTGTCTCTGTTTCTGTCTCTCTCTACTTCTCTCTCTATATTATTAACAAAAATCCAAAAGATAAGAAGTGTTGGTAAGGATGAAGGGAAAGGGAAATCCTTGAACACTGATGTTTGCAGTGTCAGTGCAGCGAAATGGAAATAGTACTGACTAAAATCAATTTCAAGATATATCTGCACTCATGTGTTCATGCAGCAATACGAAAAATAGCCTAGACATGGAAGCCATTGATGGATGATGAACGGGTAAAGAAAATATGTGAGGTTTATATAGATGACAGATATAGCTGGTATAGGTCAGGGTATACCATTCAGCCTGACAAAGGGAGGCTGTCCTGCCATTTGCAACAACTAGGATGAATTGGGAGAACATAATGCTTGGTGAGAAACTTGCATAAGGGACAAGGACAAATAGTACATGATCTTTAGCTTTCTGTC
Organism: Capromys pilorides; assembly: GCA_004027915.1. Lineage (NCBI taxonomy): Eukaryota > Metazoa > Chordata > Mammalia > Rodentia > Capromyidae > Capromys > Capromys pilorides. The sequence continues at coordinate 10,758 of PVKN010008177.1, forward strand.
ACCCTAACAAAAGTACTAGAGATGATCTATTTAAAAGGAGGAAAAGCTTATTCTGGCTCCTGCTCTCAGAAGTTTCATCGCATGGCTCTTGACCCTGTTAGTTTAGCCCCACAGTGCAGAGCACGTCATAGTGGGAAATGTGTGGTAGAAGAGATCTATTCACCTTGTGGTAGCTAGAAATCAAAGAGGCAGGAGGGGTCTGGCATTCCAGTAATCCCCTCCAAGGGTACATCCCAATTTCTTCTACCAGGTAATGGGTCTTATAACAATACCACAGGCTGGGGATTAAGCCTTCAACACCTGGACCTTTGGGAGATAATTAAGATTAAACTATAACAATATGGAACCTGAAAGAGTCCAACTCGTAGGAGAGAGTAGCCATATGGCTTGTGTCTAGACATTCCCCCAAAGCTTCACCCAGTCAAAGACCTTTTCTGGAGGTGGCTGAATCTAGAGTGTGTGATTGATGGATGGTGTGGTGCTGGAATTAAGGACAGGGGCACCAACCTAACCCCAGGAGGCTGGGTATGATACAAGGAACAGAAAGAGGCTGGTCTTCTCCCTTCCCTTGTTGCTTTTGCTGCCTTTCCATCCTGCTTTGGAGCCAGCCAAGTATGGGATGAAACCTCTACAAACTGTGAGCCAAATAAACCTTTCTCCTTCTAACTTTAGGGGTTCAGTATTTTGTCCCAGCAATGAGAAAAGTAACTAAGACAAGAGTGGTAGTTTCTAGGGCCTTGGAGAAGAGGAGGAGGGGAGTTATTGGTTAAAGGGTATGAAGTTTCAGTTATGCAAAATGAACAAATGTCCTAGAAATTTATTGCATACCACAGTGCTTTTAACAGTACTAACTTGTATACTTTAAAAAACTGAGAGTAGATTTATATTGTGTTCTTATCACACAAACAAAGGTAATAATTATAATAATAAAGTGGACAAGAGGAAATTTTTCATTTTATTTTTTAAGACAGATCTCAATAGCTCAGGCTGGCCTTAAGCTCACAACATAAGCCAGAAATTTTTAATTTCTAGTTGTCATGTTTACTTTCAGATCTGCTTGGTCATTATTGTCATTACTTTTCAAGCTTTCATTTTATGTCTTAAACATACTAGAGATAGATATTTCATATTTTATGTTAATTATTTCAACATTCAAAACATTCGTGAATCTATATTTGCCAAAATTTGCCTCTGAAAAGTCTCGTTCTTGGCATCTCTGTTTTAATTGTGTATTTTGAAATTTTTTTTAACTATAAGCCATTCATTTTCCTAGCAGTTAAACCTGCAGGGATTCCCTGGGGCTGGGGAGATAGCTCAGTGGAATAAGTGCTTGCTTGGCAAGCATAAGGTCCTGAGTTCGATTCCTGGTACCACCACCACCACCAAAAAAGTTAAATTCCTTCGTAGAAATCTGTTACCGCCAATCTAGGAGTATAGTTTGATTAAAACTTTAGAATTCTAGCTGGGTGTGGTTGCTCAGCCCAGTAATCCCAGCACTTGGGGGCCTGAGGCAAGAGGATGGCCTCGAGTTCAAGGACAGCCTAAACTACAAAGTGAAGCTCTGATTCAAAAAAACCAAAAGAAAACAGACTTAGTGTTCTACCTTCACTAGAGTGAATTCTGACAGAAAACATAGGTGAGGGCCAACAGGGAAGATTCCTACCACAACATCGCCCCCAGAGCACCGAGGCAGAAAAGGCGTTTCTTGACTACCTCCTTTTGCACAGTGTGGTTTCTTGTCCGGGCCTTTGTGAGTGTGCAGCCAACTGGGAGGCCCAATAGCTGCTCCGCGTCAGCCTGAGGCTTGACCTCCTGACTCTGTCCTCTGCTTCTTCAGCCTGGAAGGCACAAGGATTCTCCAGAACTTGGAATGAAGCTTCAAGGCGACCCCAGTTGAACACCTATTTCCAGTCCAGATTTGACTTTCACTATTGGTTTTTTGTTTCTTTGCTGCTAGGGATTGAACCCAAGGCCTTTGCACTGAGCTACATCCCCAGCTCTTTTTTAAAATTTTTGAGATAGGATCTCACTAAATTGTCCTGGCTGGGCTCAAACTTGTGATTTTCCTGCCTCAGCTTCCCAGAAAGTTGGGATTACAGGCCTTTTGTTGTTTTTAAAATTCACAAATTCCTTACTTCAGTGACAGATTACTGATGTACTTACAATTACTTAAAAATATTTCACTCTAAATTTCAGTTGCCTCTGTCTAGAGTTATTTAGGATATCAAATCTATAATACTGCCAGAAATGGAAATTTCCGGTCCTGTTATATTTCAAAACCTTTGGTTAGGAGCAGTAGGATAACTCTTCCATGTTGATTGTCTTACAGGGGCCTGGCATTTTGCATCTAGTAATCTTACTATTAGGCATTTTTCTTCCGATTTAACAAATAAAGCAACTAGGTTTAAGTTGTCCAAATATATATAACCAGTCAGCAAAGGAATTTATTTTTTTTTTAAGTTTATTTTATTTTCTTCAACCACGTTACATATTTGTTTGTGTTCTGGCTGGCTCAGCCTTCCCTGGGGCGGGAGGTGCTGGGGGGCGGCACAGCACTTGGGGCCTGGGATCCAGCCGCTATCCCTGCCCTTTGGCCTGAACTTCCCCATGCACGCGCTTTAGACCGCTAAGCCGTCTCACCAGCCCTAGCAAAGGAATTTAGATTCTCTGTAATTATCTGATCACCCTGCGAAGCTGCAGAATGTTTTTTCTTGATATCGACCATACCTAATGACTTTCTTATTTTGGAGGAGGCACTGACGGCAGGTTAAGCACAGAAGAGGTTTTTTTCAGGCTACGTCTTTCCACTTTAGGGTTCTGATGTATGAGTTCCTGTTAGCTTGTCCTGTATCCGTGATTTGATTTTCATTAGATTGAAAATTCTCTACAGTGGAATAATCACACTGAAACAGTCGTCATAACATTAGCAGTCAGAACTTCCAGATGACTCTGGTTCCCTGCGCTCTCCAAAATTTGGGGTAGTCTTTGTTTGCTTGAAACAGGAAAGCAAGTCTTTTGTCTGAGTTCTCTGTTAGACCCCCCCAAGGTATCTATTGGCATTTTCTCACAACTGCTGCCTTGAGATGTCATTTTCTTAATTTTGACTGGTTAGTGGCTTTTGTCTTTAGTAGCTACAGCCTTAGGCTTTATCTAGGTTTGCAATCAGGAAGCTGTGATACTTCCTGAGACTGTTCTGGGTACAATTTACACAATATGAGTTCACTTTCTTCACTTTGGAGCTGCCCTGGAAGGACTGGCTGTGTTTTCTACATGTTAAATCCAGCAGTTGGTAAGAACCAACCTCTGTGGTTTAGGATTACTCGAGCTTCCTTAGCAACATTCAGGGAGAATTTGGAAAGAAGGTAATGATTAGGATTAGAGTCTAGAGAACCGTTGAGGAGGAGGAAGTTAATCAACTGGGCGGGAATAAATCTCCAAACCACCTTCAAAATGCCAGCACACACATACTGCTCACTGCCGTGGCCAATAAGCAGGTTGTTGAAGGAAATCAACCTAATAGCAGAGGCAAAGCAAAGAAATTGGAGAAAATTGTCATTTTTTAATACTTAGGTTCTCTGATCAGAGAGAGGGTCAAAAATGGCATTAATAGACCTGGGCAGATAGCTCAGCAGTCTAAGCACCTGCCTGGCAAGCACAAGGACCTGGGTTGGATCCCCCGTACTGCGTGCTGTGTGGGCTGGGCCACTGAAACTGGGCCATGTAACCCAGCACCGGCAAAGCTGAGACAGGAGGATCACTGAGTTCGAGCTACATAGCAAGACCCTGTACCAAATAAATAAACGAATAAATAAATAAATAAATAAAAGATTAAAAACAATATTGTAAGTATGGTATTAACATATGCTGCTTCTTCATTTGTGAAATTACCCAAGGCTCTGACCTTCACTCTGAAGTTAAAGGTTGTTGGCTACTGGCCCTATCTTAGGACTCCTTTGTAAATTAACCTGTATATGTGTTTATTAACATTTTGTTCTATTTTAAAGTATTGTTAAAAGTTGTATGAGTTTGTTGATGTGTTTAGGTGCTGGGAGCCATATTTCTGAGCCTTCTCCTCAAGTCATCATCTTGGAGCACTGTGGTGAGGAGATGTGGAGCAGGAGGGAAGAGAAAAATGGCTGTATCCAGGTCAGTCTGGGGGATCCCATTTGGGCTGAGAACAGGGTGGCCTCAAGTTTGGGATGAGGCTGAAATTAGAGGTCACTTTGAACTTTTCTTGTCTCCACAAGATGATGCCGTAATGACCAATCCCTGCCTGACCATCAGAAATTAACATAAATGATGCTTTTGGTCACTGTAGTCCCCGGCCTCTGAAATTCAGGAGGTCTTCTCCCTGATCCCTGCAATTCCAGGACAGTGAATAGGACAGCATTGCCCTTTCTACCTGAACTAGGATGAGGGAGTGGGAAGAGGAGGAAGAAAACCTGACATCTAAGAATGCGACTGCCTGGCTCTCGTGATACCCTTCACATGTCCAGAAGGCATGGATCCAAATCTTGACTCCACCACTAAGACTTAAAGAAATGTACTTATTCAGCAACAAAGACACACAGAGAGGGCTGGACAGATAGCTCAGTGCACTAAAGCACCTGCTTAGGCAAGCGCAGGGACCAGAGTTCAATCCCTAGCATACCATGCCAGCCTCATCCCCAGGGTGTGCTGAAGACAGCAACTGAGACTGGTCATGGCACACACCTATAATCCTAGCACTTGGGAGGCTGAAAGCATGAAGATCACTACAAGTCTGATCTGCGTAGTAAAGCCCAGTAGACCCTCTACTATATACATTAAAAAAAAAAAAAAAGAAGAAGATACACAAAGATGTCCCTCTCAGGCAAATAGAAATTACTTGGGTGACAGGGATGCTATAACCCTGCTTAGGAGAGGTGACTATAAAATGCTGCCATTGTCAAGAAGTCATTACTTTGTTAAATATGCTTATGAATTGATGATTGTTAAATATATTTTCAGTTGAATGTATATTATTTAATGCTATGATTATCAAGCATTATTTAATTCCAATATAATTATCAAAATTAAAATTTGTCACAATCTAGTTGAGAAATAAAAACAACCAATGACATGAGCTAACCCCCAAGAAGGATACAAATGATCTGAAACCAGTCTTGAGAGTCAGACTGCCCAGATTGGGCAGATTCCAGCTATGGATGGTGTGACTTAGAAAGATGTTCAGCTTTTCCATGCCTTAATGTATTCACCTATAAAACAGAGACAATAATAACAGGTGCTTCATAGGAATATTCTTAGGATTAAACAACAAATGTATGCAGTATATTAAAACACATTTCTTGGGGCCAGGGAGATAGCTCAGTAGAATAATCACCTGCCTGGCAAGCACAGGGTCCTGAGTTCAATCCCCAGTACCTCAAAAAAGAAAAAAAAAAAAATTAGAATAGAGTCTTATTTTTCTTTTTCTTGGTGGTTCTGGAAATTAAGCCCCTTGTCTTATGCTGGTAGCAGATGTTCTAACATTGAGTTACACTCCTGGGCCCAGAGGAAAGTCTTAATAAGTGATAGCAGTTCCTACTGTTGAAAATAGCAACAATGATAAATATCATTATGGTGGGGCCACTTAGTGATGCCTACTCTATACCAGACTCCTGTATACATGAGTGGTATAATTATTTTGTGCTGTAGACTTGTTTTACAAAATGAATTTTTAATTTTCAAGGAGGGATGATGAGTAAAGGAAACCACTCTTAAAATAGACAAACGTCAGAGTGAAACTGAAAGAACAAGTTAAGTCAAGATCAATTGCACCATTTTTGTTTCAGGGACAAAACAAGCTTCAGGACACCTAGCTTTTCTTTATTTGATACATACTTAAGAAGTAAAGTTGTTTCCCATATTCCATGGAGCTTATGCAAATGACAGCTACTCTCTATAGTTCAGCAATGCTCGTTTGTACTCTGACATTGACTGCTGTCCCATTGAAGTGCGGTTTGGCCCATCCCTAGTACTATGATGTGGAGAAGGTGCGGAGCAACTGAATGCTGACAGAAGATGCTTCCTGGCTTCAAGAAACAGCAATTGCACTTTTGGTTTTAACCTTTCTGGGGGCTCCCAGACTCAGGATAAGCCAGAAAAATTGCTTCTTGCTTGTTATTGTGAAATTCCTAGTGTCAACAAGGTAGATTTAAGCAAGATAAAAACTAAGTAGGTAAATACATGTACTTCTAATATACTCCCTCCAAGACATCCACTTGTTCCCAGGTTAGACTAATTTTTTCCAGCAGTGGCAGGGAGAGAGGGATTAAATGCAGAGGTTCTTTATCACTGAGCTATAGGACAGGATTTGAAAGTTGCCTAGACTGGCCTCAAATTTGTAATTCTCTTCCTTCAGCCTCCTAAGTAGCTGGGATTACAGGCATGTGCCATTGTGCACCACTAAAACTTTTAAAGTAATGCTTTTTTCGGGGGGAGGATACTGAGGATCTAACCCAAGACATCATGTGTGCTAAACTTGTGCTGTACCACTGAGCTATATACTCTAAGCAATATTTACTGATGCAAATGATATTTACTTTGTGCCATGCACTGTTATGAGTCCTTGGGATGCAGCAGTAAATCAGATAGACATAACCTCTGACTGATGAAGAATCTGGTGATAAATAATAAAACAAATACATAAATAGCAAGTCATCAGAATTTTTTCTCCCCAGAACTCAGGATCTCACTCTTGCCAAGCAGGTACTGTGCCACTGAGCTAAATTCAAAGCCCCTAGAAAATATAGAAACATTGCCGGGCATGATGGTGCATGCCCATAATCCCAGCCCTTGGGAGGCTAAGGCAGGAGGATCGATGTGAGTTGGAGGCTAGCCTGGGCTACAAAAATGAGCAAATGAGCTCAAGGCCAGCCTGAACTGCATAGCGAGACCCTGTCTCAAAAAGACCAAAAAAAAAAAAAAAAAAAAAAATATATATATATATATATATATATATATATATATATATATATATATATGAATGAGCATAATTTGTGGGCACAATCACCCTGACACAAACCAGTCTTTTGTTTGGTTTTTTGAGACAGGATCTCACTATGTAGTTCAGGCTGGCCTTGAACTCATTATAGCTTCGACTGTGGCATTCCTCCTGCCTCAGCCTCCTGAGCGCTGGAATGACAGAAGTGAACCATCACACCTGACCACAAGCCAGCCTTTTGTGCTGCTCTCTTCTATTTCCATTTGGGGCTAGGATGTATGTGGTCTTGACCGCTCTCCACTGGCCTAATGTTTTAGGGGAGGGATCATCACTTTTCATAGTAAGAAAATTAGAAGATGAGATAAAAGGGAATTGTATTTACACACACACACACACACACACACACACAGAGGGTTGGCACTATGACCTAGGGCTATATCCTGGGAAGGGAATTGTCTTGATTCTTGGGAACTTCAAATGGTACATGAATTTCTAGAGGCCAAATGGGTTGACTACAAGATTCTTGAAGAACCTTGATCATTGTTTTTTCCCTTTGAGCTCAGAGACCAGCTCTTAGCTGGGTGTAGAGCTCAGCCAGGAAGTTGACAGAATCATAGGACTTAGTCTGAGCTAGAAAGTCCCCTATGATCATTTAGTTCATCCTCCTCATTTTACAAAAAGAGTCTGAGCCTGCCGCACCAATGCTTTATAATCTATATCTCATAGACACTATAAGCCAGACCCTTTGGCTCCCAATTCAATGTTTTTTAACTAAACAATTTTGCCACTCAACTAATAAGAGTCTCTAGAAAACTTTAGATCCACTTCCATGCCTGCAGTGTCCTAGTCTTGAATCAACAATGACCAGCAGAAAGGGAGTCTCCACATAGGCCCTTAGAAGTCCTCGGTGATGCGCAAAGGGAATGCTGGTGGGTGCCGGGAACCAGGAGAGTTTTGGAGTTAGTTTTGGTTGCAAAGTGTCTCCCAGTCTGCTGTCTACTCCCTCCTGTGCTTGATAAGAAAAGTGCCTGATAGTCTGTCACGTAGAGGACTCTGTCATGGCCAGTGTGCCTGGGTACCTCGGGACGACTCAAGGCTTGGAACAGACTGAATTATGTATGAATCAAGTAAAACTTGAAGGTTTAGTGCTGTGTGACTTGACTAACTGAATTTTTAAAAATTCAATAATCTCTATGTGATATGTGCATAGAACCGCGATCCATGGACACAACTTTATACGCATCTTTTGATCACAGCTGATCATTCCTGATCTCCCTCAATAACAGATAAACAGATAGAGTAGGTGTTCACAAAGCTTCCATCCGGGGAGTGTGGCAGAATGGAATAATCTGTATTTCTTCCACACAACTTCCTGATATCAACTCTGTCCTGAGTGGAAGGACCTAGTTGAACACATCTTAAACATGCCTAAATATATCAGTTTAGATTGTGAACTCAGACATAAAGAAAGTTTTAAGAATCAAAGAAACTTTGAGGGGCTGGTGAGATGGCTCAGTGGTCTAAAGCGCCTACTTAGGCAAGCTTAGGCAACCCCAGGGACCACGGTTCGATTCCCCGGCCCCACGTGCTGCGCCAGCCCCACCCCCAGGGTAGGCTGAGCCAGGCATAAAAATAAACAAACAAAGAAACTTTGAATTAAAAAGAGTTTTGTAGGGGTCGGGTGTGGTGTTGCATGCCTATAATCCCAGCACTTGGAAGACTGAGGCAGGATGATCATTGTCAGTTCAAGACCAGCCTGGGCTACAAAAGTGCACTCAAGGCCAGCCTGAACTGCATAGTGAGATCCTGTCTCAAAAGAATTTTGAAAGCCACAGAGATAGCCCAGCAGTCTAAGCACCTGCCTGGCAAGAGCAAGGACCAGGGTTTGAGCTGGTACCAAATGCTGTGCCAGCCCCACCTCCAGCATACCGAGCTACCACCAAGACCAGAAGTGGTAGCATATGCCTGTAATCCCAGCTCTGGGGAGGCTGAAACAGGAGGAGCACTATGAGTCCAAGCTGCATAGTGAGACCCTGTACCAAACACATAAAAGAAAATAAAGAGTTTAGAAGGTCATCTGATTCTATCTTTATTTTTAAGTTTTAATTTATGTTTTTTTACATAGTGACTAAACACATGATTTAACTAATGACCACACAAAATGAAAAAGAAGTTATGCAAATTATTGATTGTGATGTGACTCCACCAGCCAAGTTAACAACCTGTTACTCTGGTTTACTAGAGTCTCATGAATAGTGGCTCTAGTAAGGGAAAGGGAGAGTTAAGTTTTCACTAAATCCCTGAAAGGCATTTTTGAGAGGTGAAAAGTAGAAAAGCCTACCAAAAATTAATGGAAGAAAAGTTCCTGACCTTTACAAAAAGTCACACGGCACCCGCTCTGACCTACCTTGCCCTGAGAGCTGAAGAACCGCTGTTGCGGCAAATCTCACAACGCCTCACCAATCAGTTCTACTTTTCAGGAAGGGTAACCTAGGAAATTATCTAATTCATGTTAAAAGACAGAATTGAAACTAGACTTGTAAATTTTCCCCAAAAAAATACTCAATGAAATTTGTAAAACTAGCATCAAAAAGTAAATTTAACTTCTTGATTTTGCATCTCCTCAATTACAACAAACTCAGACTTGAAAATCATCATTCTTCTTTAAATACCAGAAAATGAACTGGCAGATTAAAGCAGAATCTGCTATTTTGGATAGAACAACTGATTCCTATTCTCAATCTTTTTCTTTCTCCCTCCTAGTCATATTTTTTTTTTTATTAATGAAAGATTATTGAAAAAGGACAACAGATTTCTCTTAGATTAAATTACTTGTAGATCAAATGTTCCAGCATACAAATCCAGACACAGGGCTGGCCAAATAGCTCAGTGGATTTTTTTCTCCATTTTTTAATTACTTTTAATTAGAAATAGCAATGCAACAGTTTCAAAACACATTAGTAGCACATTCTCAATAATTGATACAATGCATATGACTGTCTTCATAGTAGTTATACAGAGCACAGGATGTAGACATGATAATATTTCTAATCATTGTTGGTACAAAAAAATTTCTTCCCATTGAACTAAGAGAAAGTAGTTGTATACATAGTCCAGTATTCCATAGTCATAATGGGTTATTGGCAGAACTGGCAGTATGTCAGAAGCTAAGGATTTAAGCCTTTTACAACTTATCATACTAATTTAGCTTTACGTTTTATGCCTCATGGTTAACCTTTTCTGCTGGGTGGTTAAGGGCAAGTTAAAGCAAGACTTGTGTAACAAAACATGTAACTTTTGTATCTCCCAAGTCAGTCAAATCCCCTCAGGATTAACTTTTAAACCATGTACAGCGCTTTGTAGAACTGTTGTCAGTGTCAGCTGTCTGGATGAGTCACGGCCATTGCTTGACCAGTTTGCTCTCTGTGAAAGCCTGAGAGAATGTTTTCTCTCTAGGTGACTCTCCTTATGCACACTATACATTTTCAATTCCTTTCCTCTGTAACCCCATAATCTCCTTGAACAGAAAAAGAAGGGCTACAAGGCTTGCCAATATTTTGGCCCTAGCCCTTTAAGGTCAGTGAGGACTCAGAACATAAGAGAACCTGTGCTTTAACATCCTATAGCTCAGTGGATTGAAGCTCCTGCAAGCAGGTTCAGGGACCAGCGGTCTCACCCGGGGTGGGGGTGGGGCATCCTGAGATAGCAATTAAGTCTGAGTGCGTGATAATCCCAGCTCTTGGAAGGCTGTAAACAAGCCAGTCACTATGAGTCCAGTCTAGTAGTGAGACCCTGAACAGCCTGTAGACCCTTCCCTAAAATAAAAAAAAAAAAAAAATTCCATGTGCACAAACAGTATATTAAAATTTCATTTGGAAATCTATTTTGTTTTGTTCTAGAAATCTATTTTGCATATGTCTGAAATGCTTTAAAGATTAAATAATACTCAGTTGATGCTATTTGCAAAGATATATACCTAAAGTATAAAAACATAAAAAGATTTTAAAATAAAAACATACAAAAAAAATACTATACAAAAACCAACCAAAAGAAATTTGGCCAAGTGTGGAAGCCCATGCCTATAATCATAGCACTTGGGAAGCTGGAGAAGGCAAATTGCTATGAACAGGACAATTGAAGCCAGTCTAAACTGCACAGTGAGTTCAAACATAGCCTGCACTTTTTTGTCTCAAAAACTCATTCCAAAAAATTGGCTTTAAAATAAAAGAACAAAAAGTATTATTAAAGGTAATGAGCATGATAGGAACAATTCTTAAGAATATGTGACAGTTTAAAATTGTATGCTCCTAACAAAAAGCCTCAAAAGATGCAAAAGTAAAAGAATTGGTAGAATTCAAAGACATTCATAAGGACCATCGTGGGGGAGGGCTGTGCCTCAGTGGCAGGTCACTTGCCCGGTGTGCACAGGCTTTGAGTTTAAAAAATCACCATGGGAGACTTTTCTTTAAACTGCTCCTTTTACTTCCTTATAATTACTAGTGTTCATGAGCTATACAATTCAACAGAGAAAACTAAAGACAGGATTAGCCTAGAGCACTAGAAATTTACCAGAGAAAGAGGTAAGGAATAAGACATACAAAGATTGCTATGAACTGGCTACATGTCCCCCTAAAATTCATAGGTTCAAGTCCTAACTCTTAATTTTAGGGTATGAGGAGATATCTGAGAGATTGTTGGAGCAAGAGATGAAAACTTCTTCAATGGGATTAATGTCCTTACAAAAGGAAAAGATAAAGCTTGTGCTCCTGCTGTCCACTACATGAGTGTGCAAGCAGAAGACTCACATCTACAAACCAGGAAGCAGACCCTCATCAGCACTAGATCTGGTAGTCTCTCTATCTCACACTTTTGTAGCTTTTGCACAATGACAAATGAATAAGCCAACTTTGTTATAGTAGTTAAAACAAAAAAATGGAGAGAAGAGCTGACCAAATAGCTCAGTGGACTAAAGCTCCTTCAAGCAGGTATAAGGGCCAAGGGTTCAATCCAAATTCAATTCAAAGCCCCCAGGACGTGCTGAGATGGCAATTGAGACTAGGTACGGTAGTACATGCCTGTAATCCCAGCTCTTGGGATGCTGTAAACAGGTGGATCACTATGAGTTTGATCTAGTAGTGAGACCCTGAACACCCTGCAGATCGTCCCCCGCCCAAAAAAAAGTGGAGAGGATGTGAGATTGACAAAACCAAAGGAGCTCAAAAACAAGTATATGTGACCTAAGTTCTGTTTCTAGCAACCACACTGACGTATTAGAATAAAATTGCCAAGTATTTATTCCTATATATTCCTAACTGCAGACTTACATGGATATAATATCTTAGTAGTTTCTTAAATGAAATGCAATTAAAATTAGAGACAGACTCTGTCCTTCTAATTGTTATCTGGCTGTGCTTCCCAGCGAGCTCCTCATCTCTCCTGTCTATTCCCTCTGCCTCCTAGCTCCTAAGTTCCTTTTCTTAGCTTCCACAGCACAAAGGCAAGCACCAGCCATGCCTGGTTTGTCACTGTAGGCTTGGGGCTTATCTCAGCACCACAGACACACAAAGCCACCTAATTTTCTGTTGAACTAATTCTACATTCATCCCTCAGGTCTATTCCAGCCTGCCCTGGTCAACTGAGGCACTTAAGGACTTAAGAGGGAAGTCTCAAAAAATATATATATATTCAAGGCTGGTTAGGTAGCACAGTATGAAGAAGACTCCATGTCCAATCCCCAAACCATGTACAAAACATACAGTAGTACCTCAGTTCACAAATACTTTGTTTGAGACCAATTTAGTTTGCCAACAGAAAAATTTGGCAAATTTTATTTGGAAACTCTGCATCAGGTAAGGAACACAATCGTAGCCATCTTTCCCATACAAGCACAAACATGGCCATCTTTTCCAGAATCATGAACAAATTAAGTCTGTAAACAGAGGTATCACTATATTTAGATTTAAATGGTAGTTGCTCTTCCTTCCTGGTTCATTTTCCTTTCTTGGCTTCTTTTAAAACTAATTCCACTTGTTACTTATACTTTACCTTTCTTTCCCTGCTTACACATCCTGGATAATGCAAGGACCTCAAAACACTAACTTTGTTTACCCCAAATCCCTTTCATGTGCTACTATTACTATGGATGTTAATGCTAACTGTATCTTAAGCATCACAATGAACTTATTATGATTAGATAAAGAGAATACCTGCCAAAAGCCTCATGTGTGAGGAAGATGACTGGGTTATGAGGGTGCTATTCTCAATGCATTCATCCATTGATGAGTCCAGGAGCTGAATGTGCTGTTAGGAGATTGGGCCTTGTCAGAGGTGGGTCCCTGGGGCCAGGGCCGAGAAGGCAGTCTTATCTACAGCTCACCATGGAAGATTCTGGTGTCTCTCCCTCTTAGTGTTCAGTTGATCAAGTGGACAAGAATGATTTAGGATACAGCAGGAAGATTATAAGTTTGAGCCTACCCTGAAAATAAAAAATAAGAAAAGGGCTGGGGATATAGCTTAGTGCAAAGACCCTGGGTTACATTGCCAAAAAAAAAGTGAGATCACATTTAGAAATGAATGACAATAAAAACCTATTGGAAAAACACAATAAGGACTTGTGCTAATACTGGTCAAGAAAAAAGATAAAGACACAAATATTAAAATGAAAAAATAAATATAAGTAGAATAGATGTTTAAAATCATAATATGAAATGTTTTTGGCAGTTTGAACACTTAAACAGAATAGTTCCTGAGATACATATCTGTTACAGATAGTTTCAGAAAAAGCAAGAATTTGAATAAATCTAGAGCCTCTAAAGGTGGAGTGTATGATCTCATTGCCATCACAACCAAAGGGCCTCCATGCATCTATCAAACACATGAGAAGCGTATTGCCTGGTTTTCTAATGTGCTTAGAAATTGTGACAGAAAAAAAAAAAGCAAAACAAAAATGGAAATGCTGCCCTAATCATTTATTTTATTTTACTTTATTTATTTTTATTAATTTTAATGAAAAGAAATAACAATGAGACAGTTTCACAACAGGTTAGTAGGGCAGTTCAAATAATTAATACATTGCATATTGTTGTCTTCATAGTACAGGATGCAGACTTGATATCTTGTATAAACATTATTAGTACAAATCTTTCTTCTCATTGAACTAAGAGAAAGTAGCTGTATGTATAGTCCAATAGTCCGTAATAGTAGTGGGTTATCAGCAGAATTGGCAATGCTGGAAGCTGTTGACTTGAGCCTTTTACAGTTCAGTATATTAATATGGCTTTATTTTTTTTTAATTGACTTTATTTTTTTATTTTATTTTTTTAAACCTCATTTATTTATTTATTTGTGTTCTGGCTGGCTCAGCCTGCCCTGGGGCTGGGGCTGGCGCAGCATGTGGTGCTGGGGATTGAACCGCAGTCCCTGTGGCTGCCTAAGCAGGCGCTTTAGACCACTGAGCCATCTCGCCGGCCTCTGGCTTTACTTTTTATACCTCATGATTAGACTTTTATGCTGGATGGTTAAGATCAAGGTAAAGTAAACCTATCTAACAAAAAATGTAACTTGTATTATTCATCTATAATGAATGATGAACTTGAAGCCTTCATATATAAGTGGATGAATCTTGAACATATACTGATAAGTGAAATAAACCAAACCTGCATGCATAAATATTGTATAGTCTCCCTAGTATAAGAACTCCAAAGAAGAAATAAAAATGGAAAGATATAACACAGCTAAATAGACATCAAGAACTTAAGGATTAAACAACGAAGAGACAGCAAGC
>PVKN010008178.1:0-25494 GCA_004027915.1 Capromys pilorides
TGATTTGGAGCCAGCTCCGTATGATCTGAAACTTCCACTAACTGTGAGCTAAATAAACCTTTCTTTCCTTAATTCTGGGTGCAAGGTATTTTGTTCCAGCAACAAGAGAAAAGTAACTAAGACTTTTCTTTTTCGGAATAAAAATAAATATTAAAGTTCATAGAGCATAACCCTCTATAATGACTGGGGAAATGTGACTCTTGGCTGGACACTTGGCACTGCTAAGCACCTGTTTTCCTCAGCTGCACATCACCATCATGTGACTCAGAGAGCCAGAAGAATCTTGATGTTCTACATATGCTCATGTTCTAACGTATCCACAGATGAAATATGACGATGTCTAGGATTTTGACTTGAAATCTAATGACCAGATATGGACAACTGTGGAAGCTTTGTGATACACATTTTGAAATTTTCTGTGCTAAAAGATAAACACAACCAGACCTCATACAAAAATAAAAGGTGCACATCTTCTGGGGATGCTAAGATCCTGGGGTGTGGGTGGGACGGGTGGGGCTGGAGAATAGCAGGGCAGCTCCCTAGGCAAGAGCAAGGCTGCAGGTCAGACTTGCGAGATCTACACAGAATTTCCTCACCTCCATAAAAATCACCACCACCACCACATGTCTCTGAACACCTAAATCTCCCCCTCTGCTAGCCCAGCTCTTAGAAAGCCTCTTCCTCAGGGAGCCCTGCTGGACTTTGTCCAGGAGGCTGACTTTATGCTGTCCACTCTATAGCAGTTCTTTCATGCACCTGACATTGTATTATTGCGACTGGGCCCAGGGCAGGGGCATGATGTCTCCCGACCCACAAACTCCCGCTTCTCACGCTGGGCTGGGAAATGAATGACGATTCAACCATTTCAGAAAGTCCTGGTGCAATGCAGAAGCTTTCGAACATTTTCCCTCAAGTTCTAACAACTTCTGTGATGGAGCAGAAAGCCTGTGTGAGCGAGACGCAAGGGCTCACTGCCTGGCCTTCCCAGCTGGGGTCAGCACCCAGACTGTCCCTTGCTGCTGCAGGAGGAGTGTGGCCCTGGCAAGTTCATAGTCAGTAGAGTCACCAAGGGGCATGCAGGGCTGTGGCAGGCCAATCATACATCTTTCCCCAAATCACAGGATGGCAGGCGAGGTGGCACAGATGCCAGCAAAAACCACCTGCACCGCAGACACAAGCCCCAGCTCCCCAGTCAGGTTGAATGTCTGTGTCCAGCATGCGGATGGGTAGATTGTTAGCCCTGTGAATGCCCAGATTTTTAAGAATATACAAATGGACAGGCCAGAAAGGAGACTTTTCCTGATTATTGGGAGATGGTCATCTTACAGCAAGGAGAATTACTGAAGTTTAACCCTTAGCATCTATAATGCAGACTATGCTGTAGGAATCTCAAACCTATCATGTCCCACAATAAACAAAACTCCAACCCTGAACAACCTCTCCCCACTCCTTCCAGCAGCCCTGGGCCTTGGCTTTGTAGGCCACACCACTGGCCTGCTTCACACGGGGTGGTGCCTGTCCAGGGTCTGGTCTCCCCAACAGTGTAGCACGCCCATGGGATGATCCCAGAGCCTGGATGGCAGATGCAGATGCTGCCCAAGGTAACTGTCCTGGGCGTTTGGAGCCATGGGTGGAGTCAGACACGACAAGCGTGGCATCAGCTCCACCCTTGGGAGGAAGCCTGGAGGTGTGGCCTCAGGGCCTACTCCCCAGCCTCCGGTCTGCAGCTGAGAAGGACCCTCGCTGCCTATTGCAGTAGACGTAGCCTGCACTGGCTCTGTAAGTTTGCATCATTCATTTACACCAACCCTCAAGTCCAGACCTCTGTGCTCCAATTTACACCCCTGCCGTATCATCAGTGACATTGTTAGAGCCTGAACCTAGCCTAGCTGTCATCCGCTTCAGCCTCCTTTAGCAGAACCTCATGTGGGGCCCTTCTCTGGGTCCCCTATGCGGCTGGCCCTCAGCCCTTCTGCTGGGGCCCAGAAGGCTTCCAATGCCGAGTTTCCACCTGTTGCTTCCTTCCCTTGCCCACCCCTCTACAGACTCCCCCATGAGACTCCAGTCACCCTTTCAAATATGCAATCTATTTCTTGCAGCAGCCCTGACAGGCATAAAAGGACTACTTTGAAAGAAGGGACAGATGCCCTTTCAGATAGCAGCTATGTCCTTAACAGTGTGGGACAGATGGGACGATAGTGGCATAGATGGGAGGTTACCTACAAGGATATGGGGACCTTGGGATTTGATACACACTGGAAATGGCAATTCAAGACAAAGGGGAAAGGGACAGACCATTAAGCAGTGTCAGGCCAAATAGAAGCACAGGAACTAAAACCTGGGCTGTGGTCGCCACGCATACGCTTACCCATAAGCCTAGTCGAAAGACAGACTAGTCAGAGAAGTTGGAGCAAAGTCAGATGACGTCCAGAGACCTTCGGGACCAGATCTAACGCTCGGAAAAAGATCGTTCCCACTTAACAGGTGCTGGACGAGGCCCAGGCTGATTAAATGGCTTGTGTGGGTTCACCTGAGAGGCAGTGAGGACGGCTGGCACCCCAGCAGGAGCCAGCCCCACGGACTCAGGCTCGGAGGCGAGACTGCGACTGCCGAGTCTCGCACCATCTCCCCTGGCATCCCATTTCGGGTGCAAAGGCTTGAACGCAATGAGCTCAGACAGCTGCTGCGTGTCAGCAGAGGGGGAGCGATACCTGCTCATCAGGGAGCTCATTCCGCAGCGCGCCCTCTAATAGGTGCCGTACGCACGTAAATAGGATGCTCTAACCAGCAGGAAGGCAGAGCTACAATCTATCCCTCATGGACCTAAAATATAATGGAGCTAAATTGAAGGTTTTATGATACACAAAGCACTTTACTGGGAAGACTGATGCTTTTCCAGGCAAGGTGTTCATTTCCAGAGCAAGTTCCCTTCTCTGATGGCCATGCCTGACAAACAACGGGCCCTGAAGGAAGCCTCGCCCAGGGCAGCTCTCTGATAGTTACAGAGCCGGGGAGAGCTGGGGCGCAAAGGTGAAGATGGTGACTTAGAAGCTGGGCAGATCTGGGTTCGGGTCCTGCTCTGCTGTTTCATAATTGTGTGATGTTGGCTAAGTCTCTGAACTTCTATGAATCTATTACTTCACGAAGGAGAGAGAGGGAGAGAAGAAAGGAGAGAGAACGGAGGGGGAGAGGGGGAGGGAAGGGGGAGAGAGAGAATGTCCCAAGGGAATGCTGGAAGAATAAAGTAATGGAGGTAAGATGGCAGCACAGACCTGGTGATTGGGGCGATTTAGCTGCTATTATTAGGCTGGCTGTTGCTGCACCCCATCTTCTTACACCAAGGAAGATTATGGGTGGGGGGGGAGGGCGTGAGAGCTCCAAGGTGTGAGCCAGGGCAGTGCAGTAGGGCGGCGCCTCTGCTGGGGTCTCTGAGCAGAAGGGTGAGTGGACCCCAGGAGGCGGGCGCTGGTCCCAGCAGTGGGGGGGGGGGGGGCGCAGCACTGCCTGCCCTTCGGACTTGCGCAGCTTTTCTTCTGTGTCTGTTTCTCAATTTCATTATTGTTTTTAGTTTATGAATTTTTTTTTTAATGGATACATAGCTGGACATACATAGGTACAGTGTCAAGTCTCAATACAAGGATGAATTACGAAAGAGTCAAAGTGGGTATTTAGGGGATCCACTGCCTCCTCCACCTATCATTTCTTTTCTCTTTTTTTAATGTATTTAGTACAGGGTCTCACTACACAGATCTTGGACTCGTAGTGATCCTCCGGTTCTCGGCCTCCCAAGAGCTGGGATTACAGACATGCACCACCACGCCCAGTCTCAGCATTGCACAACAGGGATCAAATCCCCAGCTCCCGCATCTGCTTATGCAGGCTCCTTAATCCACTGAGCTCTCTGGCCAGCCCCATTTATCACTTCTTATGACAAGAATATTTTTAAAAATTTTCTCCTAAGTTCTCCTAAAATATTCAAAGCAATGCTAACCACCACCACCATGAAGGGCCACGGAACACCAAAACTTAATTCTTCCCAACTATAATTTTTGACTAATTTTTTTCTTTTCACCAAATTAATTGAAAATACATTAAGATCATACAATGTCACATAATAGGATTCTCACTTTCTCTTGGAATAACAAGTGGCAGAAAGACAAAAGGCTCACGTTCCTTTTTCCACACTGAGCAGAGCCAGGGGCAGCTGGCCCAGGAGAAGTCACCATGGGACCCTGGGCGAGGTCCCACCCGCCTAGGCCCCTGCTGCACCCGCCTGGTTCCCGCAGGCCTCGGGGTCTGCGACGCCTCCTGCTGTGTGCCTTCTATCCTGACCCCTTACCAGACAGCTTGTGACGAGGCGGGCATGGGGCTGGAGGTGGCCTAAACGTGGCTTGACGGTAGCCAAGCCACCTACAGCCGTGCCGTCTCGGTGCTGCTTTTCTGTGAAACTCACACTCACATTCCCGGCCTGAAACGTGGGGTAACACGCACACGCCCACAGCTGGGGTGGGGCTCCCCGAGGCGGCGGGCGTGCGGCGGCGGAGGCGTAGCATCTGGCCACTGCAGAGCCTGTGAAGGTGCATCATCAGACTCAGCTTGCAAAAACGAAAGCCTGGGGCCCAGGCGATGAATAATCCTCCGAGGCCTCTTCCTGTTGTCTCAGTAAGTGAAACTACTGGTAATAAAATACACGCAATTTTTAAAAGAGCCGCTGTCTCCTGACATCCACGGACCGCGCCTGCCCGTTGCGTCCTCACCCGCTCCTCTGTGGTGGCCGGCACCCTCCAGGTCTCCTGTCCTCGTTGCTCAGCGAGATGCCCAGGCCTTTGCTTCCGTGCAAACAATCCAGGAGCCTAAGGTGGCTTTTCTGGGCCTGGTCACCCATCTTCATGCTCGATGGCTTGAGCTGCTTGGCTCCCACCTCCTGGCTTCCACTGTATCCACAGAGATGAAAGATCACGTCGCTGACTGGGAGGCAAGAGTCCTCTGAGTGGCTCTCAGCCACGTGACGGTGCTGAGGAAGTGTTTTCCAAGCACCACCCAAGAAATAACAGGGTACAGCCATAGAAACTGCCCACTCTTCACACGTCCCTACCTGCCGTGCCCGAGCCTGCCCTGGTGGGGCGTGTGGAGCAGACTGTTTCCATGGCCTTGAGCATGTCCCCTCTCAGCACACTGGCCCTGCCTGGATGATGGGGTGGGGGTGTGGGGGGGTTGTTCTCTTGCCTCCACTCTTCTCCCACTCCCTACAGACTCCCACCTTTTCTGTGTCCGAGTGTGGTACTCTTTGCTTCATTGTCTCCAGGAATGATTTTGAATTCAGTGCTTCCGCATCTATCACAAGTCCTCATAGGAGCGGGAAAGACATACTAAAATCTGGACGAGGCTAATTTACCAGTAGGCAATGTACTACTGCAAAGCGTAACAAAAATGATGGCCGCCCGGCAGGCCGGATGCCACCTCACTTAATCCAGGCACTCCGCTGTCAAGTGCTGCAATCCCAGTGCCCCCGACAGGAGCAGCCTGAAGCTCACCACGCCACGGTGACCGGCAGACCCTGTCAGCGCCTGAGTGTGAGTGCGGGCTTCTCGCCGCCCGGCTCTCACTCTAGTTCAATATTCATCTCTATGAAATCTCCGTTTCTATATTTTGCTTTAAGTTTTGCTCTATCATTTTGTAAATTTCTCTTCGTACATGGATTTAATAGAGATACTCAAAATTACACAGCTAGAAGCATTTCTAACACGATAGATACATTGCTTTTTCTGTAAAATTTAGTGTATTTCTAAGAGGAAAACAAACATCACTGAAAGACATGTTTCCAAATCCTCTTAAAGAGGTATTTACCTGATAATCCACCATGGCTTTGACTGTGGGGCAGATATGGGAATGCCTCGCGGACGCTGATGAAAAACTATATAATTATACAGGTTTAGCAAAGTAGGGATTGCCCTTCGACATCTAACCCCGAAATTGTAGTCCACCAAGAGGCTTTGAGTTGGGATTTAAATCACCGCCTCTGTCCCCAAATGCCCACACAGCAGTAGTCGAGGTGCCTCTAATGACAACTGCCTTCCCACAAAACTGGGACGGGCTTGCGTGACATGGGATGACGGATGCCATGGCTGGCGGCCCTTCTGCCTCCTTGCCCACCACAGCCCCAGTCACCAGCCTCGGCGCTCCTACAGCCATTGTGTTACACGTGTCCTGCAGTTGAGGGATTTTAAGACAAATGAGACCCGGGCAGAAACTGAGCACCTGCGGCCTGCTGACCTGTCCACGGTAGCTGCCACCAACTCTGCCAACGCTGCTGTTCTCAAGCTCAGCCCTAGGGCTGAAGATGCTGTGATCGGCACGATGGCCATGGCCACCACCGCCCTCTGGAGCTTACACAGTCGTAGGAGACAGGAGTTCTGTCCCTGTGTGAACGAGCTATGCAGCAGGCGAGCAACAATGAGGAGTACAAAGGGAGAGGAGGGGGAAGCTCAGAGCCCAAACCAAGGGAATCCGCTGTCCCCGGGGAAGGAGGGCCTGTGGGGAGGAAGAGGCAGTGTGGAGAGAGGGGCCCCAGGGTGCCTGTGCAGGGAGGGGAGCCCGTGATAGGAGGGCTCGCGAGACCGCAGGCGCCTCTACCGGGAGAGGGCACAGCAGAGGCGCCCACAGTGCGAGGCACCCCGCTCGAGTGTCTGGTTCTGTGTCCCCTTGCATCCCCCGCTTGGTGATACGTGGGCAGCGTCAGTGGCTACAGTGGGAACGCCGACTCCACAGACAGCGGCACACACTGCGAATCAGGGGGCACCCCTCCCAGAGAAGGGCTTCACGTGCCACCAACTGGAAGGGACAATACGATGGTGGGAAGCACACTGCACGCACAGGGACCCTGACAGAGACAGTGTCTGCGACCAGGGCAGTGCAGGGGAAGCAAACAAAAGACAATGTGTGTTTGTGAACCCCTGGGCAGGACCACGGCGGGACGGACACACTTGTGCTGCAAGTACCTCTCAGGCACTTCCCAGGCTGAGGGAGGGCTCAGAAGGGAGATGTTCTGCAGGCCCTTGGGGACAAGACTGACACCAGGTGGCACGGGCCTAGGGACATTCATCTGTCACTCTGGGAAGCTAAGCAGGAAGGTCATTTGGCAAGACCCTGTCTAAAAAGGAAAGAAAAGGAAAAGATGAAAGGAAGAAAGACAAAAAGAGAGAGAGAAACACAAAGGGCTGGGGATGTAGCTCCGTGCAGACCCTGGGCTCAGTCCCCACTGCACTCCCTGCCCCGCCTGCACGGAGGCTGCGCCGGGTCTCAGCGGTTACTCAGAACATCGGGGCGATGGCCCTGTCAGTGCTCAAGGGCGGACACCCCGGATTCCCATTTCACAAACGAGCAAGCAAGTTGTGCCAGGGGCGAGTGACTCTCCCTGGGCACAAGCAACAGTGGGGATACAGGGGATCAAATGCCATTTTCTGAAGAAAGTGAGCTTGGGCTCTGCCATGAGAGTGTGCGAAGCCTGGACCCAGAAGATGGGAGTGCCGCACTGCACCGCAGGCTGGAGGACCTGGCAGGCCGAGGCAGGCAGGCAGGCGGAGAAGCCCAGGACTCCCCGGGCCCTGAGAGAGCGGGGGCTGCACACCGTCACTGCCCCAGGACCCGAACTCAGCCACAGCAGCGCAACAACAGGCAAGCACAACCTACACCGTCAAGCGCAGCTGCCTTCCGGTAAAAATGTATTTGCGGACACTAAAACTTGAATTTCCTGTGACTCTCACACATCTGCAAAAATTCTTCCTCCCTTCCCCCACTCCCCTTGGCACATGGGCACACGACAGGGGGCGGCAGGGCAGGCTTGGGCTGGTGAGGGGGCAGCCTGCGGATCCCAATACAGACCAGTGCTGTCTAGGAGAATTTACCACAGGCCAAGCCACGCTGGGCCACTGAAATGTTGTAGTGGTCACGTGTATGGAAGGACAAATATGGGCTGGGTGTGTTGTCAGCGGTGGAGCACGCACCTGTCACAGTGAGGCCCTGGGCGTGCTCCCCAGAGCTGGATGCCCGTATGTGCAGTTAGGTGAAATGAATTTTAGTAAGAGATTTTATTTCACCAAGAACATCTAAAATATTACTTCAAATGTAAACAACCTGGAATTATATATTATATTTGCATAAGTCATAACTCTCACATATAAAAACAAGGTGAACTACATCAGACCTTCTAATGGAGTCTAGTCTTCAAAGTGTGGTGTGATTCTACACTTATGAAGTTTCTCCGTTGGGACTAGTCACACATCAAGTGACCACAGGCGTCAGACAGTTAGTGGCTACCACATGAGATTCTCTAAGTTACTTGTTGAGTTCTAAACACAATACGTAGTCTTGTGTTCCTTTCACAGTCAGCTCTTGCAGGTGGACCTCCTGCTGGCGCTGCCCCCAGCTGTGTGCGCACGAGGGTCTCCATGGAGGGTGCCGGGCAGGAGCAAGGAAGTGGAGTCACTCCACCATGGCCCTTGCCACACCACAAGGGGCTCGGGCTTGGTAGGCGAGTGGTGTTCCTTAGGCAAATGCCAGTGCACAGTGGGTAGGACCGGCAGGGGCCGTGGTAAGTAGGAGTGGTAGGGAGGTCACGGTGGGTAGGAGTGGCAGGGAGGCCACAGTGGGTAGGAGTGGCAGGGAGGCTGTGGTGGGTAGGACCGGCAGGGAGACCATGGTGGGTAGGAGCAGCAAGGAGGCCATGGTGGGTAGGAGTGACAGAGAGGCTGTGGTGGGTAGGAGTGGCAGAGGCCCAGCTGCAGAAGAAGCCAGCACCCTGTGCTGATGCATGTGCCCTGGACAAGGGGAGCCCTGAGGAAGCCTGATGGCTGTGGGCCACCACTGTCTCACTCCTCTCATGCTCTGACCATCCTGTACCTCAGGAGCAATTTGTGGACTTGTAGTGTCTCTATCTAGAAGTCCCCGAACCCTCCTCGTTCATGCATGGGGCTCTGGGAGGTGACCAGCTCACAACAGACTGGGGAGCCCCTGATGGGAGGCAGGGTCTGATCAGAACAGGCAGTCACCTGTTCCCCAGTGCCTCTTTCCCACTCTGCTTCCCCGATGCCTCAAGAGAGCGTGTGTCCTCATCCAGCCTTTCCGCCATGCTCTCCTGCCTATGAACTAAAACTTCTGCAACTTACGAGCCAAAATCAACCTTGCCCTTGTAATTCGTGGGTGGGAGACTTCTTACCCCAGCAATTAGGAAAGGGACAAGTCAAGCCTTTTAGGGCAAATGGAACTGAAGGCCACGGTGCCCCAGGGGTCGGCATGGGCCCTTGGCCCTCCCTCCCTGGTGCAGTGCCCCTGTGCCACATCTCCTCCTCCACGGTCAGCCCTGCAGGGGTTTACAGGAAGAAGCTGTTCTCCTTCTAGGCCTGGCAGCACAACCAGCTGCGGACACGGATCCCTGCACAGGAGCAGCCACGTGATTGTAAGTGGCTGGTGCACGAGGGGATGGGTGACGGGGGGTGAATGAGTGGGGCGAGTCACTGGGAACCCCCTCATTCATCCCACAGCTTTGCTGGGGTGCAGGACCTCAGCTGAGAGACCGCTTCCTCGATAAGTAATAACAAAAGATGCCATGTACACTGCTCAGACCAGAAAGAATGACAAGACGCAAAAAGTAAACTCGGGAAATCTCAACCCCGGGTTCCCATTCTGCTTCTGGTATCAACTGACCGGATCACACAGGAGGAGCTTCTCCCTGGGTCTTGGCCCTTACATCTTTCTCTACAAAAACCAGGAAACTGGGGTGTGACACACGTGGCAAAATTGGGAAGACTCAGTGAGCCTGGACTTCCAGGACAGCGGCCCTGCTCAGGGAGCTCCGCAGGGACGGCTGCTAGGAGCCCGGTCAGCCCAGCACAAGCCCTGACGAGAAGCTCGCACGACGTGGTGCGTATTTATTTTCATTCCTCTCTCTCTGCTCCTTCTCTGTTTCCCTTCTCCCTCTCCAGGAGAGCCTAAGAAAATAATTGCTTAAAACTTCTATTCTTCCTGCCAGGATCTAACACATATTCCACCTCCCCTGGTCACATCTGGTATTCATTAGATGCGATGGAACCACGGCCATCATTTTGTCAACAGCTACTTGGGAGTGCGTGTGCGCCCATGCACACCTACACTGATGGTTTTTGTGGCCGTGTGAGCGGGGGTTTTGGGAATGACTCATCTATGCCGATCCACTGGGTCGATGGCCTGCTGTGACAACTAAAACTGGGGCAATTTTGTCACCATTTAGATCCAAATTACTGGAAGAAAACAAAAAGGATAGAACAAACGTGACATTCAAATGGTCTGCTCTAACCAAACATAAAAATGAAATCACCATAAAAAGCAACTTCCCTGCAGTCTTCCAAAAAGCAGGACAATTTCAATGGTATCGATCTTCCGATTTGGGAGGTCTTACGTTTCTGAAGCTCAAGAGTCTTAATCCTCCTTTGTGTCACACTAACAGCAGGAGGGACAGTCTCGAGCCATAAGTAGATCTCACTGAACAGGTAGGGGCTGCTCGGCCCTGAATCAGAAGCATTACAGGGCACGAGTGAAGGCGAAATCCTGCCTGGCCCATGGGGCGCAGGCACAGGCCCCAGGGCAGGAGCCCGCTGCAGGGCAGGAGCCCGCTGCACTGCAGGGCTCCACAGGCCAGGATGTTGGCCTCACCACTGGCCCCCAGCACAGGCGGGCCATGACGGTGGGTCACTGTTTGCCAAGCCACTATGAAGCCAACAGATCAGCCCTCCTGGGAACACTTGATACGTTCAATGAAATGGGCTGGCAAGGGACGTTACCTGCTTTGAAAGTGACCTGAGCCTCACGGCGCAGTGCATCTGTCCTCTCAGAGGTCCCGTTTCTACCCACCCCAGTGGGAGACAGAACGAAAGACACAGCAGGATGGAGCCAAGGGGACACAGCCACCCACAGCTGTATGTGGCCGCCTGCCACTGCACACGTGGCCTGGCTCCTGCCCAGGAAGGGGCTAGCAGGTGCAGCTGCAAGGACAGGCGTGTCTTTAGTGGTCCTTAGCGTGGCAGACCAGTCCTCCCACTTCTCCCCTGGTGCTGAAAAGAAAACACCAACTTTGGAGCCATCATTTTCCTTCACATCTCAGGGCCAACGCTCGCCAGTTAAGGGCCAGTTCATTAGCCCTCTACGCCTCACGTGAGTCACGCTGGCGCCTATGCTGCAGGGTTAGCGTGGTAGCCAGTAGGTTACTGCAGTGGATGCCAGGGGCTTGGGGCAGAGCCTGTTACATTAACATTAGCTTTTATATCATCAAAGTTGTCGTCATGGTGCTGTGCAAGTTAATTAGCCCAATTTCCATACCTGCAAAATAGGGAGCACCACATCTGCCTCACAGAGGGGTAGGAGCAGCAAATCCAGGAAGGACAGATGCCCAGTAGCAAAGGGCAAATACGTGCGAGCTGTCTCCCTCTGTGCTGTCCACTTCCAGCAAGTAGGAAGCCCTGTGGAGGGGGCTCGGGCATTGGCAATGGGTATGGATCCTTTCCTGCCAGCTTTTCTTTCTTTGTCGAATCTCTGCCCCACCCCTTTTTTCTCTGAACAGGCTCAGGTCCCCAGACAACAAAAGAGCAGGCCACCTCCTAGCTGAGAATGAAATCTTTTTTTAGCTAAGAGCCGCTCCTGCCACTGGCGGGGCCAGGAGTTGCTCCAAACACCACCACCAAATTACCAACCAGTCTCAGAGGTTTCTGAGAGGCTTAAGAACCGGGCAAGGGTCTGCAGCACTTAACCCGCTGAGGCCTCTTCCATTGCAGCCTGTCACCCCCTGTGTTAAGCAGCGGATGAAATCAGCATGCGTAATTCTCTGCTCTCAGGGCTCGGGGGGAGGCGCGCTGCCTTTCAGCATGATTAGCACGGCTCTCACTCTCTTTTCCTGGGCACTTTTCCCTTCCCAAGGACCAGTGATCAGGCTCAAAGCAGGGGAGACGGACAGAGGTGAGTGCTTCAATAGAGCAGTGCTTAGCTTTGAGGGGAACTCGAACAAGGACAGGCAGAGGAAGGGATCTTTTCTTCCTTCAGTCGGCCAGATTTGGCAGTTTACGGGCAAGCTTTCCTAGGCTGAGAGACAGAGTGTTATGGGGACACAGCCAAGCTCTGCGCTCAGCCCAGTCACCTACCCATTCATGTGCTCAACAAGCTCCCCCTCTTGAGGGTTAAGGTGGCTATAGACCTTGGCCCATTTTTTCCTAGAACCTTCTCTGATCTCTCATAGAGTCAAAATCTCCCAAAGATCTCACCGTTCTAAGTAGATCTCATTTAAATGCTAACCACAGTGACAAATATTATTATTTATTTATGCAATTATTAACTAATGCCTGTGAGAACTCAGTTCAATTCTGGGCCTGTCTGTAAAGCTCATGGTTTTCTGGATCTCCAGTGGCACATGCTAGGCCATATCCCATCTCCTGCTTCTGCATTTGGGGTCCATCTCCCAGGAAGGAAAGAGGTGGGGGGGCGCAACGACACCTGAACTCCTGCCTGCTTTGACAGTCTAGGACATGGTCCTGTTGTGCACAGGAATGGCCGGTAAGAGCAGGCTGAGCTACAGTCAGAAGCCTCTCCCGGGCTGGACTCTTGCCACCATGGCTCATGGAGTGGGGCCCTCTGAGAAGGCTGGACGGGCTGGCCACGCCGTCACTATAACCCACAGACCTTGCTCCATGCTTACTGACTGCCTCTGAGCTTCCCAGGTGGCCACAGATTATTAGAAGGGAATGGTGCAGGGGTTGAAAACCTTGCATCCCAACGGTCCCTTGCTGAGCTCCTGGGGAACACCTCCACTCATTAAGCATAGCCTCTGTGGTGTGAGGGATGAGCACCCCTGAAGTTCAGAAAAATTAAAAATGGAAAATTTAATTAAAGCCCTCTCTGCTTAATTGCCTTCCTGTTGGCTTACAGGGTCTTTTGAAGGAAAGCAAAGAAAACGATCCTCAGCTCAGCCCGAGACTCATAAAGCTGGGCCTTCTGCTAGGAGCACGAACTCATGCAGCCTCCCCTCCCTCTGCCTCCAGGACACAATAGAAGGCGAGGAAGGGCGTCTCTGTGCTCGGGGAGCAGGGAGAGGGGACACTTCTAAGGTAAGAAGCCATGAGTCTGATGATCCTAGAATTAATAGGTGTTTAGGAGAAGGTACTTGTCTAGCCTTCTGGCTCTCTGAGCAGCGCCATGGCGGTGGGCAAGAGCAAGCGCCCTACGAAAGGTGGCCAAAGGGGAGCCAGGAAGAAAGTGGTTGATCCATTTTCTAAAAAAGACTGGTATGATGTGAAGGCGCTGGCTCTGTTCAACATAAGAAATATTGGAAAAACACTCGTCATCAGATCTCAAGGACCAAAATTGCATCTGATGGGCTCAAAGATCGAGTGTTTGAAGTGAACCTTGCTGACCTGCAGAATGATGAAGGTGCCTTCAGAAAATTCAAGCTAATTACTGAAGATGCTCAGGGTAAAAGCTGCCTGACTTCCATGGCACATGTGACAAAATGTTCCATGGTCAAAAAATGGCAGCGATGACTGAAGCTCATGTGGTTGTCAAGACTACCAATGGTTATTTGCTTCGACTGTTCTGTATTGGCTTTACTAAAAAATGCAACCATCAGATATGGAAGACCTCTTACACTCAGTACCAAAAGGTCCGCCAGATCCGGAAGATGATGATGGAAATCATGACCTGAGAGGTGCAGACAAATTATTTGAAGGAAGTGGTCAATAAACTGATTCCAGACAGCACTGGGAAAGACATAGCAAAGGCTCGCAGGTCCATCTACCCTCGTCATGATATCTTGGTCAGAAAAGTGGAAATGCTGAAGAAGCCCCGGTTTGAACTGGGGAAACTCATGGGGCCTCATGGTGAAGGCAGCAGCTCTGGAAAGGGTTCTGGGGATGAGATTGGAGCCACAGTTGGACGAGCTGATGGATCTGAACCGCCAGTCCAAGAGTCTGTTTAAGATCCAGATTTTTAAGTAATAGTCTTATTTGTGATGATGATGATGATGATGATGATGAAGAAGAAGAAGAAGAAGAAGAAGAAGAAGAAGAAGAAGAAGAAGAAGAAGAAGAAGAAACTTGTCTAACAGAAAGAAGAGATTAATATTTAGAATTCACAAGGCACTCCTTCTAGTACATGAGAAAAGTATCAGGAACTCTCCTTGACAAATGGACAAAGGTTATGGAGAAGTAATTCATCAGAGAGAAAACCAAAAAGGCCAAAATATTTATGTAGCAACTCAAATTTATTTAACATCAAAGAAATGGAATCAAAGTTGGCCCAGCCTCCAGGAGCAAGGAGTCCGGGCATCATAGCGCACGCCTGTAATCCCGCAGTGGGAGGCTGAGCCAGGGGGATCACTAGGAGTCTGAGCTGCATAGTGGGACCCTGTACCACATATATGGAGAGAGAGAGAGAGAGAGAGAGAGAGAGAGAGAGAGAGAGAGAGAGAGAGAATAAAAATCAAAGCACAAGCAATACCTGCACTCATCATCTTGGCGCAAGCAGAAAGCTCTGTCTCCCTTTTCAGAGGCTCCTCCAGAACGCGTGTGCCACGCTCATACCAGTCATGCAAAGGCCACAAATGTGGGCCTACTCAGTGAAGTTTACTGTGCACATGTCCTTCTCTTGGAGAAGCAGGCTACGATTCCCACACACAAGAAGATGTCTGCTGCAGCACTGTTTATAGCAGCAGGGAGCTGGAAACGACCCCAGTGCCCTCTCTGGGGAGGGTATCTGTGAGCTCCACCAAATCCTCACAGGAACTATTCTGCAGCTGCTAGAAGCAGGGGGCTAACCCACACCAGCAGCACCACTGGATCCTGAAAACAAAGCCCTAAAACAACTGGGAGATAAATGAAGTCCGTATCACCAATGTAAATTAAAAATATGTGAACACAAAACAAATCCTGGTTTATAAGAACACAAGTAAAGAAAAGGCTTTGCTCCAATGTATGGGGCAGAAGATCAAGGGAGGAGAGGACCAAAGGGAACCAACAGCTCAGCCCCCAGTGGGCTTTGCAGGCTCCAGAACACATGACAGTGTGACCAATTTGCCCTTTAGGTGCTTTGTTGATGCTATCTGTTCCTTTGTCCCTTTCACTCACAAGAGGCACCGGCTCATACTGGGACACAGTGCAGCCTGGCCTTCAGAAGCCACAGTCTCCAACAAGATGTCCCCAGGAGGCTCTGAGGCCCACACTAGGTCATATCAGCCCAGTATCAAGTCTTCATGTTCAGGGGCAGCAGTGTGACTGGGCCAGGCGACTGAATCTGCCCTGAGCCACTTTCTCCTCATGTATCCGTATGTGGACAAGGGGAGTGAAACCCTCCTGCACGTGAGGACCCCGAGGCTTTCCACAGGATTCACACGAAGCCCCTTGCCAACAGGCCAGACTCAGTCTCCTTTGAGAGCTCTGTGGTCTCTGTCCTCTGCCCACCACCCTCATCGTCTCCACCCCAGCAATCGTTTCCAGAAAGACCTAGAAAACACCCGAACCTGCATGTGACTAGATTTCCAAAACCAAGTAATTTAATAGTAAGTCCTGCAGTGAAGGACAGTGAAAAAACAAAAACAAAACAAAACAATAAAAACCTAACTGTACTTGTATCACTCTTCCCAGCAAGTGCAAAACAGCAATTTGCCAAGCACTTCTTTCCTGTCTTTTAATCTGATCCAAACAAAGTGCCCAAGTCAGAAATGACCTCCATTTACAGCTGGAGAAGCAGATCTCAGACCAGGAAGGTGACCCGCAACAGGCGAGCCTGTCTACAACACCACCCCAAGGCACAGGCTCAGAACCTGCGCTCCACGCCCGACTTGCTGATCCATCAGGCCCAGCTGGTGCGTGGATGGCTTGGGACAAGAAGCAGAACACTAATGACATCATGCTGCCCCATGGCCTTACAGCTGCAAGGGGCTTTCAAGGGACCAGTGCCCTGAATACTTTCAAGAGCCTTGGGCTGGAAAGGATTAGGCTTTCTCCTGGCACTGATGAGGGCGCCTGGGCTCAGTCCAAAAGCTCCAATGTGCGTAAAAGGACACCTTTCCCAGCCCGGTCAGAGCTCACTGCCCAAAGGAGGCTATCATGAGCCCCTGCTCTGGTCTCGAGGGGCTCAGCCACTGACCCCACCTGCTTCCTCATCACATGGTCCAGGATAGTGGTGGCAAACCTTCCAGAACAGCCATGGCATGCGTGCCGTGGGTGCGCCACCTCTGTTCTAGAAGGAGAAGACCTGCGTGAGGAGTCTGTCCTTCACAGCAGCCCAGGGCTCTCGGCTGCTTCTCCCTTATCAGTGATCCTCCCCCAGGTGTGCATGCAGTGCTCCAAGCTGGGGCACTGGGATCCCCAAATTCCATGAGTACCTTCACCAACAGCACCAAGGAAACAGGAGCCGCTCTGAATGATGGTGACGGTCATTCCTGAGAAGGGCAAGCGCCCTCCCTCGCAGGGCACCACAGAGCGAGTAGGATCGCCCACCTCGCCGGTCCCTGTCACTGTCACTCTCAGGAAAGGAGACCTCATTGCCTTTCTGAACTCAAAGCTATACTTTTGTCCTGATGGTTGAGGCAATAGTTTCCAAACATCATCCTGAAAGTGGCCAGGTGACAGGGGGTTGCAACTGGCAGCTGCTACAGCTGAGGAAGAGCCCAAGGTGCCAGGGCAGCATTAGGGGAGGGAGACGGTGCTGCATCCCCACCGCACTCCCCGTCCTCTCCCTGTCAGGAACCTCATGGACTTCCACAAGGGTCACCAAGAGTTTTGCATTGACAGATGGACCTCTGTGTCCTTCCCCCAGCATGTGAAATATATTTTGAGTGGAGATTTTATTTTTATTTTTTCCAATTTCAGTCTTGAAAGGTCAATCCAATACTTACTAGATGGACATCCTAGGGTTTGCAATACAGTCGGGACCCATATGATAGGATTTGGACAGCAGAACCATTTTCTTTTGCAGTAAAATGTAATAAGAAAATCTGCAAGAAGGGGAGGTTAAAATTACGTGTTGAAGGTAGTGAACGGCTTTGCTGTGTCAGAGCTGCAGAGACCCTGCATCTTGGGCAGAATGGGGTCTCCTCACCCCTAGACTCCTGCAGTAAACCAAGAGGGTTGCAGAGGAAGGGGACTGTCTAGATGCTTCTAACTACAGTGGTAAGAAACCTGACACCCACCCTCAGGCTTCTCTCAGAGCCAGTAAGGTAAGCAGGCGGACCTGCCAGGAACCAGCGGAACTGGTGCATAGGCTGGCCTCAACCAGGGGCTCTGAGAATTGGGACATGGCCTTTGACTCCTCTAAGCCTCAGTTTCCACTGAGGGAACCTGGAAGGCTACAGGGGTTTAGGAAGAGGTGGAGCCCAGCCTTCAGTGACTGCCAGCATTCCTATCACCCCCACCCTCCCTTTTGCCTTCTATGGGAAGGAGGAACCTGCAAATCCCCGTCCTGGAGGCAGCCTGGGTGAGGCGCTGGTGGGTGCGTTCTGCAAACACCACAGGGGCTGGTGCCAGGTTGGTCAAAGCAGAATTATGTGCACAGGTGGGGGAGCAGTCAGAGCAGTGACCAAAGGCAAGCTGACCGCGTCCGCGGGGCAGGAGGGCGCTCCTGTTTGCTCATTAGGCCAGAGAGTTTTCTTCTGGGATGCACATACAGAGAGCTGCCTGCGCTTTTCACTGCTGTATCTTTAGTGGTGAATATATGATAAAGAACTGACGGCCAGAAACTATGTGTTGTGCATATGCATCTATGGATGAAGAGACGAACAGGAGGTACACGGACATGTGGGTGTGGGTGGGCGGTCAGGGGCATGGGGGGGGGAGCTGGCAGGTGAGCAGGGCATGGGGGGGGGAGCTGGCAGGTGAGCAGGGCAGGGGAGCACGGTGCGGGAGAGAGGGGCTCGGAGACAGCACAATTACCAAAGCCTGCACCACTTTAGGAGCACACCAAGCATGTGAGTCTCAAAGGTAACAGGCTGAGGAGATAGCTCAGAGACATAAGCACCTGCCTGGTAAGGGTGAGGTCCTGAGTTTGATCCCAGGTGCCTAAAACAGTTGTTTTAAACAAAGGCCTGACTCCTATGAAGTTTAAAAATAATCTGAAAAACTATTCAGATAAAGGCAGAAAACACTTAGCCCAAAGCCCAGAGGCCTGATTCCTGGTGATCACTGCTGCTCTCACACAGTGCCAGGCAGAGAGGCCAAGGTCCCAGGGTGTGCAGAGCAGGGCCTAGGCAGGCAGGCGCAGGAGCCATGGGGGCTGCGTCACCACAGGGGGACTGTTAGGACAGCCAGTCAGGGCTCACCCTCATCCTCCCGTGCCCTGCCACCTTCTGCCACGGGATGACAGGGGAAGCAGGTCCTTGTCAGTCGCCAGTGCCCTGCTCTCTGACGCTTACCTGAGAATGCCACACTGAGAACCCTGTGGAGGTTTCCTAAATGAGCCCCCCCAGCCCCGCGTCACAGACCGGAGCGGCAGACGGGAGGCAACCAGCACCCAGCCACCGACTTGAACCCGTGCAGGGTTGCAATTTTTGCACATTCAAGTCAGAGCCCAGGGTCACTGATGAGTTGCCAAAATCAAAGCCAGGTGGTCCCCAGTACACGTGACTGCTAACACCATGCCAGCACTACTGTGGGGGTTAAGGTAGAGGTGGGGAAGACATCTGTGTTCCTACGCAGCAGTCACTTGTCACATCAATCCTTGCACATAAACCTGCGTGGCCCTACAGACAGACATGGAAACTAAACCTAAGGCACAAGCTGCCCTCCTGTCACTGAAGATCACCACTTCGCATGGGTGCATTGAGCCCAGCAAGTGAACACAATTGCTGCACAGCCTAGTCCCTGGTGTCCGGCGCTGATTCTGCCTCGGTTCCAGCTCTCTGCTCCTAGAGCTGACGCTGCGCTGCTGCTGTCAGTGGCCGGATCTTCCCCCCATTTCACATTGGGTCACACCCTTAAGATAAGAGTCCATGACCTGCTATAGTTTTGTATGTGCTTAGGTTTCTAAATTTCTGTGTAAAAATGTATAACAGTTCTTTTTAAATCACATTCTATAGGAATTAGAATATCAATGATTGATGGAAAATACTGGTTCCATGTTAAGCCTAAAGCATTTAATATTCAGAAAGACAGTGATGTTAAGCTCAAGTACTTATGTTATAGAGTAATAGTATCACTAAGCATCTCTTCTGGAGGGTTAAAAGTTTAAGCTTGCAGGCCAAAAAACTAGAGAAAAAGGACAGCCAATATTTTGGCCCTAGCCCTTCAAGGTCAGTGAGGACTCTGGACATAAAGGAACCTGTACTGTAACATCCTATAACTCAGTGGTTTCCCAAATTTTCTGTTCAAGAAGATTATGGGACCACAGAGGAAAGGAATCGATGATATATCGTGGGCCTAAGGAGAGTCACCTCGAGAGACAACATTCTCTCAGGCTTTCACAGGGAGCAAACTGGTCAAGCAATGGCCGTGACTCATCCAGACAGCTGACACTGACACAAAATGCTATGCATGGTTTCAAGGTAAATCCTGAGGGGATTCACCTGACCTTGTCAGATATGAAAATTGCATGTTTTGTTATATAGGTCTTACTTTAACTTGGACTTTACCACTCAGCGGAAAAGTTTTACCACAAGGCATAAAAAGTAAAGCCAGATTAGCATGCTGAGCTATAAAAAGCTCAGGTCTACAGCTTCTGACATTGCCAGTTCTGCCAATAACCCCTATTATGGAATATTGCTATATGTATACAACTGCTGTCTCTTAGCTCAATGAGAAGAACTATTTGTACCAATAGTGTTTAGAAAAGTTATCATCTCCGTGTCTTATACTCTGAACAACTACTATGAAGAGAATAATGTGCATTGTATTACTTATCGTGGCTGTCCTACTAACATGTTTTGAAACTGTCTCATTGTTATTTCTTATTAAAAGTAACAAAAAACTGAAAAGAAAGATGAGAGTCCAAAGCTGGCATCATCGAGCCAGAACTCTGTCAGAAAGTTTTCCAAAATTTATTTTATATAAGAATTAGACACACAAGGAGAGGTTACTATAAAAACTTTTTCTTGGCAGTATAGTAGGAAAAGTTATGGCAAGTTAATTTCTAAAGTTGCTTAGTACAGAGAAAGCCGTAACACTGTAATGTAGTCTTAACAAAGCCCAAGACAACATCACAGAGACATGTAAATGCTGTGGTGGAGACCTGGGGTCACTAGCACATGTGCGTTCACATATGTGCATACACACACACACACACACACACACACACACGCTTCATGGGGACCCTGCTCCACCTGACACAACAGGCACAGCTCGGACGCTCTCCCCTGCAAAGGCTCCAAGGCTGCTCTGCCCTTTTTTCTGGGCATCATCATCAGTCCTGTGGGAATTTCGAGCTGGAAAGGAATGAGAGGGATTCCAGCATTCCTTTTGTCCAGCTCATAAGGAGGATTAGTCTAAACTTTTGTCCTGTGCATAGAAGGCACGGTGGCAGTTAATGAATAAGTTAATTGGCTCAGTCACTGGGGTGGGGGCCTCCAGTTCACCCCAAGTGAGCCTGCAATGTGTGTGCAAAAGATTAAATCTGCACTTGAAAGAGGAACAGGACGGCAGATGGCTGCAAGCAACCCCATCGACATGTTAATGTTTTTTAAAATTACAAATGTCACATGTCCTCATTAATGAAAACTTCACACAAAAGGAGGGAAAAATGCAAAACGATAACGAGAGATCATACAGCTCCACAATCCATAGCCAATATTTTGATAAGTTCCCTCCCCGCCCCCTCCATGAATCTACAGGCATTCTATAAAATTGAGAGTAGACAATATATAGCTTTATACTGCTTCTCCGATTCAGCATAATAGCTTTTCTACTAAAAATTTCTTTCAAAATATAATGACTACAGAATATTACCTAGAATAAATGCACTGTGAATGCTAAATCACTCTCTTGCTGTTAATATTTTACATCTGAAGTTTCTCTTGGGTTTTGTTGCTATAGCCTCATGCGTTTGCCACCTATTTAATGTGTAACTGCCACATGGCACACGCTGGGGTCAACAAAGCTGTCTTCTGTGCCCTCAGGAAGAAAAACCTGAAGCAATTAGTACACACATATTTAATCAAAGCTATATAAATGTAATAAAGGAAGTGACCTTTCAATGGAGCTGTGACAGCTGCAGGAAATGGCAAGGTCAGCAGGGCACAAGAGGATCTCAGTGGAAACGCCTGTGCAAAGACCCTGAGGCAAGAAAGGGGGTGGGGGTGGTGAGGCGTGGGGGAGGGGCAGGGCACGAGGGGCCATGAGCAGGAGCACCGTGCAGGGGGCAGGAGGAGGGTGGTGCAGCCGCCACCCAGGCCTCCACACACTGAAAGCCACGCACCGTGTGAGAGAAGCCCATGATGCACGTCTTCATTTTAAAGAAGTGCACAGTTGGGCTCAGTGGGCGCACCTACAGCCCCAGGACTCCGGGAGGCCGAGGCCTGAGAATTAGTCTGGGCCTCACCTGGATAACTCAGCGACTTAGTGAGCACCTGTCCACACAAGCCAACCGACCCACAAACGAGGGCTGGGGACGTGGCTGAGTGGGAAGGCCCCGGGTTCAGTCCCCAGTACAGGCAAGGGCGGCACCAAGATCACCACGGAACCAGATCCACAGACCTGACAATCCTTCAGCTGGCGGGCGGCCAGTGGGCGTTCTGACTTCAGGTTGGCCAGCCTAGTCATGGGTGCCCTGAGGCCAGCAGAGCACGTGTGACAGAAGATGAGCCTGATGCCCTGCAGAGACACAGAGAGCCACAGAGGCGAGTGATACTGGGGTGCACTGAAAACAATAAGGTCGTATGTTTAGCTCTTGACTCTTCACGCAAGGTTCGTCCCAGCAGAGTCCCCTGAAAGCCTCCTCCTGATGGCACGCCCCCCAGTCCCCATCGCTGCAGCGCACACAGTAGGTGCTTGCCCTGTGTACTTCCTTGTCCCAGGCCTAGGCTCCCTCGGGCTGGCCGCAGAGTATCTGGCCAGCAACTTCCTGAACGTTGATAAGTGAACGGGTGAGTGACCTTCAGTGCCTACGTCTCAGAAGTTGGCCAGCGTGCGTGTCCTCCCCCAAGGGCAGCAGGTGTCTGCTTTTGCCCAAGTGGTTGTGGCTCTGAGTGGTGCGACTCTGTCCCCTACATCTTCCACGTCCACTCCCAGAAGAGGAGCTGGGCTTGTGCTCTGCTGCGCTCTTAGAATGTGGGGTGACTGCCTGTGACGTGTGGTAGAACCACAATGTTCCAGAGAGGGACGCAAAGGCAACCACAACAACAAAGACACACAAAAATACAATCGCAAAATATCGGG
This sequence comes from Capromys pilorides, assembly GCA_004027915.1. Classification (NCBI taxonomy): domain Eukaryota; kingdom Metazoa; phylum Chordata; class Mammalia; order Rodentia; family Capromyidae; genus Capromys; species Capromys pilorides. The sequence goes on from PVKN010008178.1 coordinate 22,374, forward strand.
TTCCTCCACTTCCCCAGGGGCACCTTGCTGCTGCGTAACCCACGCATACATGCACGCACGCACACTCACACGCATGTTCCCAGGAAGCCTGCCCTTCTTGCGACACAGGCTGGGCCCAGACGCTGAGCCCAGCAGGACACTTTCCATGTCATCATCTCCAGCCTGTCTGCCTTCCTGAGAACGGACTTCTCTATACTCACTGGTCTAAAATGAAAAAGAAGAAAGGCAAATAAAAGTCAGATGTTCCCTGTAGTGCCTACAAATTTAAGGGTTGCCGGGGGACTGCTTCCCTGAAAACCAGAGGTCTACTGTCTGGTGAGCCTGCCCCGTGCTCTGGTGCCTGGTGATGTAGCAGAGGCTTGCTGAGGCCCCAGACCCTGTACCTTTGGGACCAAGTGCAGACAGGGCGACAGCACAGAGCCAGGAGGCCCAGTTGGGGCTCTCTGCCCTGGTCCCGGGGCCATGGCCTCAAGATTGGCATGCGGAGATCAGTCTGCTCAGGTGGGCAAGGGCGGGGAAAGGTAGCACCCAGAAACAAGCGAGTCTCGCCTGGAAGGAATGCTCTGCAGCTGCCGCTGGCCTTCTTTTGGACTCCTGCAGATACGCCCTGTCCCACGTCACGGCTCAACTATGTTCAGGTTGGGCTTCCACAAACAGAGAATGCAAAAAGGCCTGGTGGTGCAAACTACCTGGGTGAGATCCTGGACGCACCACCCAGGATGGGGGGAGGGGGCTGGGATGTACCCTCCTTCCTACCCCCGTAGCCATGCCTGCCACATGTGGGCCTTGGGAGGACGAGGGAACTGGCTCTGTGAACCTGCATCTTGCACTTCTGCATTTGTTCGGGGAACCCACTTTAGAACCCCATAAAACACCTGGTGTCCAGAGCCGACAGTGCAAACACACGGGAGGAATCTTGGCCAGAAGGAAGCACCCATCTCAGCGAGAGTGAAGCCAAGGTGAAGGACTGCGTGGAAGGCTTGGGACAGAGCAGAGCTCAGGGGTCGGGACAGTGGGTGAGGTGGGCATGGCACAGGGCAGCCACGGGCCTCACGGGCGGCGTGACTCTGTTTCACTGCTCCTGCGCTCTCTGTGTGCTGAAGGCATCATGCAGGGGCTGGTGTGGCGCATCCTTGCTGTCAGAAGCTTGCCCTAGCTGCAGAGTGCAGATCGCTCTGGGTCCTAAGAGGATTGCATGGCAATGACGAGGGTGACGTGCAGCAGAGGAGCACACTGGGCCCTTCAAGAGCACTGTCCAGCACCAAGCAGGACACCGAGCAGTAGCTCTGGCGATTTCCTGGCCACCTGGTGAGATCCATACTGCTGGGGTCCCCAGAGAAGACAATGGGAACTGGGGAGTTAGGTGACTTCCCTAAGGCCCCACAACTCCCAAGTGCAGGGAGCAGGATCTGAGCCCAGACACCGAGCCCACACAGCTGGAGCTGCTCCTCCTGCAAGTCCCTCACAGCGGGCAGCTGGGCTAGGAAAAGGAAAGTGAAGTGGCTCACACAGCTGGCCCGTGATGATGTGACAATGCTGTATACAAAAAATGAGCCACAGAGGGAGAGGCCGACTGCAGAAGGCAGTGTGGGAAGTGCAGGCAGGACAAGGACAAAGCTTGCTCGGAACCACGGGAAGCTGCTCCCTTCACGTGCTCTTCAGCCCTGTGCTCCTCAGTGGTGAAGGGCTGGGGCACAGAGGGACCAGGGGAGTTTGTGCGAACCCCTCCCACATCACTGGCAAGTGCTGCCTCCAGCTATGGTACCATGGGAGGAGGTGGGGCGGAAGGCGTGCCCATGGGCGGCAAGCTCAGGGAAGAGGGCGAGGCAAGACTGCCTGAGCGAGCCTTTGCTGTGCTTTTGCCTCCAAGCTTTCCCATAGGTACCAGTCAGTTATCTGGGGTAATGGAATAATGGGTTTGTTCCGCATCAAGACAGAGTCGCAGAGTCGGGGACCAAAAGAGGGAGAATGCATGACAGCGTGAGGCGGTGCTATGCCCGAGCCCAGAGGTGAGAGAGCCCAAGGCTACCTCAGGGCCCACCGTGGGGGACCGTCATGCCCTATCAGGTCTTGGGAACAAGGTGGAGTCAACTGCTCATCTCAGTGCTTACTGAGAGGCACTGGCTCTGGGGATGCATTAGGCATTAATGAAACACAGGTACTCAGACGCACCGGCTCAGGACTCTCCTCACCGGGGCTCCAGAGCCTGGCGAGGCATGCCACAATGGTCCCAGAAGGAGGGAAACCTCCCCAGCGCATCTCCTCCTAGGACATGTGGGTAGCCAAGCATCTCACAGCACCGTGTTCCAGAAAACAGATTTTAGGAACTGTTTGTCTAATCTGTTTTGTTCTTGAGGGAAATGCGACAGACTCATGCACATTGAACGCTGAGCGTCTCTGAGTCTGCAGACAGGACAGCCAAGCCAGGAGCTTTGGGGGTGTGAGGTGCAGCTCGGGCTGAATGTGGGAGGCTTGGGGTGTGAGGTGGGACTCAGACTGGATGTATGCCATGTGCTGGCCATGCAGTGAACCATCATGAATCTCAGCTTCTCAGCTACCTGCTCAGGCTGAGCACGAGGAGCTCCTGGCATTCTGTGAGGCTTCATGGGGTAACTTTCCCAGGGTCAGGATACAGCCGCCAGACCACAGTCAGCCTCCTGGGCTCTTGCATGCAGCCTGTGCGGGGCAGGCTTCCTGAAGTCCAGCTCCACCTTTCCTGGCAGTGGCCCTGCCCAGGCGGCTCAGCTGCCTGCTGTCCCCAGGCGTTCTAGGGCCAGCCAAGGGGCAGCCATCCCGGACTTCAGAACAGGCCCCCTCAGGCACTTGGTATCTAAAGTCAGTGATGCAATCTCAGCCCGCAGCTTACACAGCCTGAGAAGACTCCAGGATGAAAGAGCCCATGTGCACAGCTCTGCACGGGCTTATGGGCTCAGGAGAGCACCCCAGCTCCTGTCTCCTGTGGCCATGGCTTCTGCAGGGGCAGATGGGTGCAGATCTGAATCTCTAGCATCTGCACCATATGAGAGCTGATTCAACGCATCTTTTTGTGTGTATGGGTCTTTTTGAGACAGGGTCTCGCTATGCAGTTCAGGCAGGCCTTGAGCTCACTTTTGTAGCCCAG
>PVKN010008179.1:0-25504 GCA_004027915.1 Capromys pilorides
ATCACATCCCAGGATGGGCCCTTGATCCTGCTCTAGGGAGGGGCCAATCATATCCTAGGCAGGCCCAGGTCATGCTCCAGGGAGGAACCAATTGTAACACATAATCCTAGTGGATCATGACTCATGTCTCAAATTCTAGTAGTCCCCGCCCCATGATTGCATGAGGCTTTGGGGGGACAACTAGACATAAACCATAACACTCTCCAAGGACCCAAGTTGGTTCCTGCCAGAAGAGAAGCTGGCCCCTGCTCAAGTCTTCAGCTTTCTGTCTCACTGAAGATTCCTTCAGTGCGTGGCTGGTAGATCTTCCGATTCTCTGCTATGTTACGACGAAGCCAAGACACCAGTGTCACATTCTTCAACCTCCAGAAGTGTGAACCAAACAGACCTCATGTCTTTATACAATAGTCGGACTCAGATATTCTGATACAGTGAAGAAAACAGACTAAGACATCTGGTAAAGAAGCCCACAATCCACTATCGGTGACAATATATTGTCACTTAAAAGTGCTCATATAAAACATGTCATATTTAGGTCTTAGAACAAAATAATGAGAAGGTTTTTTTTTTTTTTGGGTGGGGGGGAGGAAGCTGGTTCAGGTTGCCTTAAAGGTAGATGTGGGGATTGAACCACCACCCCCTACGCCTGACTGGGATTGTCTGCGCAGGTGCTTAAACCACTGAGCTAACCCAAAAGCTCCCAAAATAATGATACTATATAGATTAGAGTATGTCCTTAGGCTAAAATCTAGAACTAAAACAAACAGAGATGCTATGGAAAAGTATTAAGAATTCTATGGTCCTTTCCTATACGAAAGTGTTACAAAAATTGTATCAGTAGCAACAATAGTGGTGGAGAGCAGCGATTAACAAAATAATCCAAAGACACCTACAGCCAGGGAGGCACCTGTGCTGGGCCCAGAGACTTGAATGCACTTCCCGTCACCACGCGGGCCAGCAAACTTGCACCACTTTGGCTCCATTCGCTGCGGTGGAGCAGCACCACAACCGCCACCACAGTGGCGGGCTACCAGGTCAGGCCTTACACTGAGTACACAAACAACAACAAAGTCACAACAACACCTCATTGACCCACGGGTGCTCGGAGATGAAGGATATGAACCTGAACACACACACACACACATACACACACACACACACACACATTAAATGCCCCTTACCTGATGTCAGAGAGGTCACACTTGTTTCCAGCAATGGCCATTACAATGTTCTCTGGGCCATGTTCTTTCAGTTCTTTGACCCATTTCTTTAGGGTATGAAACGAATCCTAAATGGAAAATGGGAATCACTGAAAAGACGGTCAGCATACAATTCCAGCCAAGCAGAAATGCAGCCCTGATATAACTTAATGGACGAAAATAATTTCAGGAGACTCACACGCTTACTGCATAAGCCGTACCTCAGCTTCCTTTTCCCTAAGCTGAAACTTGATGAAGTTAAGGAAATCACATTGGTGACTTTCTTTCTTTCTTTCTTTCTTTCTTTCTTTCTTTCTTTCTTTCTTTCTTTCTTTCTTTCTCTTTGGTATTCTAGGGAAGGGTCTACAGGGTGTTCAGGGTCTCACTACCAGATCGGACTTGTAGTGATCTGCCTATTTCCAGCTTCCCAAGAGCTGCCCAGTCTCGACTGCCGTCTCAGCGCACCCCGGGGGCGTGGCCGGCATGGCAGGCCCCGGGGATGATTTTCTTCTATAAGTAAGAGTAATTTACAAATATGGCCCTGACTCCACATGAATAAGGGCAACCGGACTAAATGAATGTCCACATGCACTTCGAGAAAGAAATGCATTTGTGGAGATTCCTATTTTGCTTTTGACTTTCTCCTCACAAACCCTCTTGGGTCAGGCCAACATGAGAGCTACATTCACGTGAAGCATCAGGAACATGGGGAAGTCATGGCATCAGGTCATGAAGCTAAAGATCACAAGCACCCATTAGCACTCCAGAGAAAACAGTAAATAATTCAATTTGCAGGAGTGCAAAATATGCCATCCAACAACTACAGTCATTTATTGATGAATATTCTTAGCTTTAACATGATAAACTAAAATGTAGTGGTCACCTGAAACTATGTATAGTTCCAAACCCTATGTATGCTTACCTAGGATAAAACCAAATTTATAAATTCGGTATATTCAGAGGTTAACAATAATGCTAAAATAGAATAATTATTGGATAACAATATACCATAATAAAAGATATTTAAGATTCATGAATTATTTCCTCTTAGAATTTTCCATTTATTGTTTGCATCCGACCACTGACTCGAGGTAAGTGAAACAAATTGTAGTGTATGTGTACAGACACGACACAGTCGCCTACACATGCACATGCATAAATCCTAGGACAACTGCGACATCACCAGAAAGTGAGTACTCTGTAAGCCATGGAGAAGGGAGAAATGAAACAGGGGTCACTGGAAAGGGGGAAGGTCAAGGAGCAGGGGGACAGGAAGGGAGTGAGAGGGACTTCTGGGGCCTGGGGAGGGCCCTAGGGAGGGAGGAGAAGGGGTGTAGGAAGCCGAGGGTGGACAGCGCCCACAAACATGGGAACGGCATCATGAACCCCATTAGTTTATATAATCATTGTGTGTTAATAACTGTAATATAACGCTAAGAGGAGAAGCACCCAAGCAAAGGCTAAAAGAAATGCATTTGTGGAGCTTCCTAGTAGCCACGTGGCACTAGTAGCCATGCCCTTGCTCTGCAAATGAACCGTCAGTTTTAAAAGTGAGTGGGCGCTGTTTAATTCAGCAGATAAATGTGAGGTACCTCGTCATCTATAGGTGAGACTCACTCAGGCATAGGGTTTGCTGCCCTCAACCCTTCCTTGGCAGGCTCACCCCAGGCCCCTGGCAAGACTCAAGGGATAGTGTCACCTCTGTGTGGTCTCCTAAGATCCAAGGAAGTCACTGAACATGGCCTCTACACTCCGCAGGGCACATCTTACCTGCTTGGTGATATCGTAGACTATGACGGCTGCGGCAGATCCTCGGTAGTACATGGGCGCCAGCGAGTGAAACTGTTTAAAAACAAGGAACAGTGCCAAGCAAGAGTGAGCACGCAGCTTTGAAGCAACAGGACCTGCAACGTCCCAGTAAGATCTAGAAGTTCCTCTGAGGATCTTTCCAGGGCTCATATTAAGTGACGAATCCTCTTCCCTACATACGTGTACACACACACACAAGAGCGCATACACGCAGGGTTTATGGACCATGAAATCTACCGGGATAAAGCCAAAAATCCAATTTTATATTCAAGGCTGCCATCCTGTGAGCTTTCCACCTTCTTGCTCATCCTTTATACAGCTAACGATTGCCCCAGTGCAATCTCATTAGACTTACACAGCGGCAAGAAGAAGATCTGGCTCCAAGGGAGAAAGCTGGAACAGTGGCAAAGACCACAAGAGGCTCGTGTGCCATGCGGGGGTCTGGACATAGGCCAGTCTGGGGACCTGGCGCTTTCCATGTACCTAAGGTTGCCAGTGGTGAAATGCCAGGTGTACTCTATTCCAAAGTGCTAACAAAACCAGTGTCGCTGGCTACTAGAGTTTCCAAACCCAAACCGTACAAACATTCTCCAAATACTTTAGGTGCATTCTAGAGAAGAAGCAGTCTTAATTTTCCTTTTGTGTAATTCAAAAATTTCTTTGATGGGTTTTGCAAGCCAGTGGGGGAAAGCGGCCAATAAAGAGATGAATGCAGATACATATATAAAGAAGATCACACAGGAGGAGATAAAAATTGCCTCTGTGTGTGTGTGTGTGTGTGTGTGTGTGTTCAAACAGTGTAAGAGAATGCAAAGAAAGACAAATGCGATTTATTAGATGTTAAGGACTGAATGTTCCTGGCCTCCAAAGCTCCTATGTTGAAGCCCTGTGTTCCTGTGTGGTGGTGTTGGGGGTGCATCCTTTCGGAAGGAATCAGGCGTGGCTGCAGTCCTAGGAGTCTCGAGGGAGTCTGTAGCCCCTAGAGGAGAAGACTGGCATTCTCTCTCCCTCTCCCTCTCTTCTTCTCTCCCTCTGTCTCGCTCTCGTGGTGAAGGTACAAGAAGGAAGGCAGCTGTCTACCAACCAGACAGAGGCCCTGACCAGCCACCAGCACTGCTTGTGCTTTGGCCTTGGATTCACAGTCCTGCGGAAAATAAATATCTGCTGCTCACGCTACTCAGCCTATCATGTGTTGCTATAGTGGCTGGAGCTAGCAAAGACATACCCGGTACATTCTACAGCATTAAAATGATGGTGCAGGGCTGGCAAGATTGCTCAGTGGTCTAAAGCGCCTGCTTAGGCAAGATTAGGCAACTGCAGGGACCGTAGTTCAATCCCTGGCACCACATGCTGCGCCAGCCCCACCCCCAGGGCAGGCTGAGCCAGCCATTAAAAAAAAAAAAAATGATGGTGCAAATCTTTGTTTATAAGGAAAAGGCATCTCTGACAGACTATTCAGTGAAAAAGTACTCTCCAAGCAGCCCATATAATTTAAAGTGCATGTGACAGCCTGGCTCTGCACACCAAAACCATGATGTCTCTCAAAATGTTCATGGAATCTCTAATATTTTTAACAGCTTTCCTTGAAAGACAGTAGTATGAATCTCTACAGTAGTAATTTTAGGTAAAAATGGCTTTTAAGTTAAAATAAAGAAGCAGCCTTTTTCGTGGAGTGCATGGGGTGTGTAACAGGGAAGAAAGGATGGACGGATCCTGTGGCTTTTTGGCCAAAAACCCAAACCATGCCCCATCCTCTCCCCACGTGACGCCTCCCATAGAATAAGGTCCTCTCAAGAGGAATGCCCGTACCTGGGTTCCCCGAGGCTTCCCTTCAGCACACAGCAGTGCTGGCAGCACTCACGGTGGGTGGAAAGGAGGTGGGTCACCTCGCCCCTTCCAAGTCACTCTATACTCTCTACCCAGAAGCACAAGCATCCTGGGCCTCCATGGTCTTCAGAAAATGGAAAGGGCAGGGTGAAGCTCGAGATGAGCCAGGGAACTCAAAGCTCAGCTGTGTAGGGCTGAAGGTGCACGACACGCCTCACTCCAGGGAGGGATGGCCGGGGCGTGCCCTGTGCGCCCTCCCGTCCTGTGGCTGCCCAACACCACGCACTTGTCACAGTAGGGCATTTCTATAAATCCGAGAGCATTACTCAGCACTCTTCTGCTGAAGTACAATGCCTGACACCCACAACTTAAAAGAGAGGTTCAATTTGACTCAGTGTTTCAAGGGGTCCCGTCCATGGTCAGCTGGTTCCACAGGAGCATCACGGCAGAAGCATGGGGAGGAACACAGTTGCTCAGTCTGTGGCAGCTGGGAAACAGAGCAGTGTTGGCACCAGAGAGAAAGGGGCAGGGGCCAGATATAGACACACATTCAGAAGTATGTTTTCACTAGGACCCTGGGTGGATCCCAAGCCAATCACGTTGCCCATCCATCTTAGCAGCCACAGCATACCTAGCTCAGCCCACCCTCTAGTAATCCACTTCTCACGCCAAACAACTAGAATCCCTGCCCACAGGGAGGAAAGAGCAATGTGCCTTTGCAGTACTCCTGCTTTGCTGAAGTCAGGGAAGGCTAATAGTGCCCTTTTAGCCCGCTTATATAAAACGTCCAGTTTCAATTTTCAAAATAGTCTGCACTTAAGAAGAGTCAGCAGCACAAACTTCATTTGTTGGAAATAAAGCACAGGAGAAGCAAACTCTGGCCATGGTCTGAGACAGGGTCCCTCTGGGCTCTGACAACAGAGACCACCTCTGAAGCACAGCATGTGCAGGTCTCGTGAATTATTGAAAAGATCTTGGTGTGTGATGCAGGCCTCCTTCCTTCCTTCCTCCAAACGGAATCACTCTGAAATAAATCTGTTGGTGAAGCCACTTAATGGACTTTATTGCTGGAGTCTTAGGGCTTTTGATGAGTTAAAAGTTCACATCTCATTTCTAAAACCCAATCATGCCTTAACCAAAGGGTAATATTTATGGAGGACGAAAAGACAAATCACTTTGAGTGAGCAATTCTGTCTTGCAATTTCCCCCATAGAAAGACAAAGCAAATGCACCAGCATCAACCTCCATATTCAGCAGGACAGGATTCCACTTCCCTAGGCCCAGAATTAAGATGGATGGGGAGCTCACAGAAAATAGATTCCGCTAGAAGCAAAGCTCGCAACCACCAGAGGTTGTCGGTGCTTGATTTTAAATCTCACCTTGAGAACTTATTTGGAATTAGGCACAACAGATGCCAATTTAAAACCCTTTCTTCTCTAGCTCCCTGACAAAGCATCTGGAGTCCAAAGCCCAACAGTCAAGTGACCTTCAGGTGTCACTGAGTGGTTTAGCAGCAACACAGGAAATTGTGAAAGGAGAAACAGTTGTTGATGTCCATCTCTTACATGACTGTTTTTTAATTGCAGCTGTCAACATGGTAATTGGAAGGAAGGGCTTGCCAGAACGTTGAACCCCTTGAATTTCTCAGCCTGCACAGGTAGAAGCTGTTACTCCATTTTCTGTTCCTATAATAAAACACCTGAGACAACCAGCTTTTATTATTTTTAAAAATCTTTGTTTTTATTTATTTGACACAGGATCTCACTACACAGCTAGGACTCATAGTGATCCTCCCATCTCAGCCTCCCCAGTGCTGGGATTACAGGCATGCAACATTATGCCCAGTTCATGTGGCTGGCACAGCATGCTTGGGGTTCTGGGGCCAACATGGCAAGTGGTACTGGGGATTGAACCCGGGTCCTTGCCCTGGCCAGGCAGGCACTTAGACTACGAAGCTATCTCCCCAGCCTGACATTCAGCTTTTAAAAAGGACAGGCAGAAATCTTTGGGGGCAGGCAAGCCTTTTGTCAGTGCATGATCAGTTGGGCCTGTTGCTTAGCACATTACGGTGGAAATATGCAACCAAACAAAACTGTTTACCTCACCATAGACCAGGGTACAACAATGTACAAAGAAGGGGTCAGGCCCCAGAGTGCCCATCGGGGCCTTGTCCCCAGCAACAGTTCAGGCCTGCCCCGCCCCACCTCCTGAAGGCTTTCTCCCCAGGGTAGCACCACCCTCAGAACCAAGCCTGTAACTCATGGACCCCAAGAGGGCCTCTAGCCCCACCTCCCCTCTGGTGGGAGCAGAAGACAGATGAGAGGGGGCTGTGTGACAGAAGCCACCAGACCAGGCATTGTTAGGACCCTGGAGGTGCTCATAAACTTTGAGTCAACAATGTCACCTCTTCAGGGAATGGTCAGAGATGGTCACAGTCACAAGAATTCACTGCAGAATTGCCAGTTATGCTGAAAAGTTAAAAACAATCCTAAGTAGGCGCTTTAGACCACTGAACCATCTCGCAGGCAACTGCGGGGACTGCAGTTCAATCCCTGGCACCACATGCTGCGCCAGCACCACCACCAGGGCAGGCTGAGCCAGCCACAAAAATGAATAAACAAAGAAACAAACAAACACAACAAGCAAACAAATAAATAAATAAAATTTTAAAAAAAAATCACAATGTCTGTCAGCGATAGAAACGGAAATTTTGTTTTCATCTCTGATGGAACACGGGGCAGCCATTAAATGTTTGTGGAAAATATAAAATGGCACATGAGGCCAATTTGGCATGCTTCGGTATTTTCTCAAGAAAACAGACCACTAAGCTTTTGAGGTGTTTTTAGAAACCAAAGTTTCTTGGCAAAATAAACTTGAGGAGCAGTACATAATATATTAATGCTCTCTGCTAGAGGTTTACAAGACATTATTAGTACATTAAGAGCTGTGAAATTTTTTGCAGTAAAGAAACCTATTTGGATTTAACTCAGAATTTTCATCTTTTTTAAATCTTTTCTTCAAGTGGTATTTGGGGACATCCAAGAACCTACTGTGTGGTCAGAAGGCTCCCTGGAGCTTGGTACAAGAGAATCAGGCTCAGAGTCTAAGGCCTGCCCAGGCCCTGTCCTGGTTTACACTGTTAATAAACGGAAATGGAGGTGTGAGGCGCTCGGAGACGGTGGTGGTGGTGTTCCCAGCTCTTCACGAGGGCAAGAGCATTCACTGCCGAGGGCTGGCAGGCGCGTTAGGGACAGAACCTGCGCATGTGGATTCTTGTGGCCCGCTTTACCTGCAGCACACACCTTCCTTTTTTCCCTCAGCTGCATGTGGGCAGCAGCACAGCGGACCTTCAGACCCCCGCTCGGCCCAAGGCAGAATTCCTGAAGCAGGCTCGGGGTGCTGGGAGCATCACCACAGAAAAGCTCTGCCATCCAGGAATGCGCTGGGCAGAAAGTACACGAGGTTTCCAAAGAAGTCCATTTCAACTGGCTGTGGGGTGGTTTGCAGCAAGGTCCACAGAGGACACGGAGTACCTGGGAGCCGGGCCCGTGGGGTCAGCCACTCTGCCTCAGGCTCCAGGGTGCAGCAGAAATTGTCACCCTTTTGGGGAAAGCGGCTGGAGCAGAGTCAAGGACAGAAGCCAAAAGGAAGACTGGGATGGAGAAGAAAGTGTGGAAGAACATTCCTGACATTCCCAGCATTCTCCGCGGGCAAAAGCTGAATGGAAACGCACAGTGATGAAAGCTCTTTTTGTGGTACGCTGAAGAAAGGTCCCCATTTTACAGGGCCCCTCTCTCGGCCACAGAGCCGGCCACTTAGCATGGGAGGAGCGGCGCCCAGGCAGAAGGGCTGGAGGCGGAGGCCAAACCGCACCCGCTACTTCTAAAAGCTGCGTTACAAGGAATGCCTTATGCATTTTTAGTTTTTTAAAAAAAATTGTAGCTTGACACACGACTTGCAATGACGGGGGATATCTTCCATCTTTTCTTTCTCTCTCTCCATCTACCCTGTCTCCGAAGCCAAAGAACAGGGGGAGCAAGGGCAGAAGGAAAAAGGGGGGAGGGGCCTGGGGCAGGGACTGGGATGAGTGACTTGGGCTCCACGCTGACACGCGCTGCGATACAGCCTGAATCCCAACATCTTTCCACAAAAAAAGATGTCCGTGGCAAGGCAGAGATCCCTGCTTTTAAAAGGAAAACGAGTGGACCGGCGCACCCCAGTCCCTGGGTAAAGGCGCCTGAAAGGCTGTGGAATGCTTTCTTCCACTCAGGAGACCATGAAGGGCAGGCAGGCAGGCAGGGCGCCTGGGTCAGAGCGCAAGGAACTTGCTGCAGGCCGCGGGGCTCAGGAAGGAGGGCAGGAAGACGCCAGGGCGCGGCCACTCCCGTGGGGCAGCAGCCGTGAGCAGGCCCGGGACACAGGCTGTGATGAGGCCAATCGGCCAGTCTGGGACGCGTTCCTAGTCATTTCCTCGGCCCCGGGCACAGCAATGCCCAGCACAGGGACACCTCAAGGCCATGCGTGGCCAAGACCCTCGGGCCCAGCCCCCAATCGGGCCCAAGGCCACCCGCTGCCCGCAGAGGTCGGGGAGGACATGCCCCACGGCTGCGCTGCTACGGCCCCACCTGGCTTTCTCCAGCAGCAGCTCGCCTTGGAGGCTGCTTGCAGGCGGAAAGCCCACCCAGAACGGCCAAAGGCCCAGGGCCCAGGAGGAGCTCCGGGGTGCACAGAACGCATCCAGAGATGCACTTCGGGTGCAGGGGCCCCTTTGGGCTGCCCCGCTGTCCTCACTGGACTTTCACCCGGGTCACAGAGAACCACCAGCCAGAAAGTGAGGGCTGGTGCTCAGCGCAACCGGGCAAGGCTTCCCAGGATACGGAACCTTCCTGGGCACCAGGCTCGCAGGAGGCAGCGACATGCAGAGCAGCGTGTCCTGAAGGGCGGGCCAGGCCCAGCACCAGACTGTACAGGTCAGGACCAAAAGATGGCGGGTTCCACATCCCAAAGACTCCACCTGGTCACAAAGGTCCTTGCAAGCCTGGGGTTTCAATCATCCCAAGGCCCTTCAGATACACCTGTGCCCTCCTCAGGCAACATCCCCTGCCCTGATCGGACATCGCTGTCCTGACTAAATGTCCCCTGCCCTTCCCTGACCAGACGTCACTCTGCCTTAACTGGACATAGCACTGCCCTGACTGGACTTCAGTGGTCTTCTTTAGCACAGGTGTCACCAGAGCCTCAGCACTGAGGTCACACTGGTGTCATTGGGAGCCTGCTTCTAACTGCTGGATTATGCGATTTATTTACAAAGACCACAGGATATATTTACTTAACTGTTTTTTATTGTGGAAAGGGTGAAGCGTGGTAAGCATCCAGGCTCCCACCTCTAGCTTTACGGCCCTCACTGCTGAGGTTCTAGAGTAAATCCTGACGTCCTCACACCTTACCTGAACACTGGGGGATGTTTTCTTCACACACAAGATCCTCCTTAATGATGCAGCGGAGAAAAAACTGAACCTTCCAATGGTATAGGGAAAACTGATCTCCCAACCTGAAAAGTACCTGGGACGAGTTCATGTTCTCTAAAACTGAAGAATCAATTTTAGGAACAAATGGAGGTTATGAGCAGAATAGATTTATTAGGAGAAAGAAAGCTCCTGCGCAAGAGAGGAACAGGAGGCGGTTCCCGAGCGGGTGGTCCCCAGGAAGCTGTCACTTCCAGGGACTTTTATAGAGGAAAACCACATGGTGAGGCGGGTCTAAGGTTGTGGAGAAGACATGGGAACTGGCTTAGGTGGGTATGAGGTGGGACAAAACTGTGGGAAACCAATGAGATAACAAGCACCATTGCTCTGGTAAAATAGATTAAGATCGGGATCCAAGGGGAAGGCAAGTCACGGAGCAAGCGGGCAAGAATACAGAGCAAGGTCTCTTCCTGTTGGGCTTGGGCTCGTGACTCTTTCCAGGCTCTTTCAAGGTGATTGATACTTATTTAGCTTATCAATCCCTGATGCTACCCTTAAGGAAGTATGTGGTTGCTTTTGTTTGCTCATCTTGAGATCTGGCCCATGGCAGAGGAGTGTCTGTCTCTAGTTGTAAAGTCACCTTGTCTTCTATGTCGTCCTTGAGGGCCTGGCCTTGTCTGACTGCCTATAATATTTCTATCTCATTCAGCTGTGTACAATAACATGAAACATGCTTATCCCCCATCTGGACCTGATGACTGAGGGGCAACAGTCAACACCCTGCCCAGGGTAGAACCGGGGTACGGCCAGCAAAACATCCCTGGCCCTGTACAGGGTGATGAGGTTGCTAACAGCCAGTGTGAGATGGGAAGCTGACCCAGGTCCCCACAGGCCTGGGGAGGATCCCTCAGGGCTGCCCTGCAGGCTCTACAGGGCTGGAGTCTCCTTATTTTAGGTAGCTGAATTAAATAAAAATATAGACAATCAGGAAGGGTCAGGCCCTCAAAGAGACAAGAGGGAAGACAGGATACTTTACAGCTATGCAAGAGACAGACACCACTGCTGTGGGCCAGTCCTCAAGACAAAAGAGAAAACAAACTTGGCTACATGCTTCCCTAGGAATGCGCATCAGTGATTGATACTCTAACTAGGTATCAATCACCTTAAAAGAGCCTAAATGAGTCTGTAACCTAACCTCCAACAGGAAGAGGTGAGCAATGGTGCTTGTAACCTCACTGGTTGACCATAGTTCCACCTTATGCCTACCTAAGCGAGTTTCCATGGTTTTCACCTTAGACTCGCCCCACCACATGGTTTTACTCTATAAAAGTCTCTAGAAGAGCCAGAACCTGTCTGGGGACCACCCACTGGCACCCCCCTCCTGTCTCTCTCTGGGACTGGAGCTTTCTTTCCCTCAGTAAATCTGTTCTGCTCACTACCTCCGTTTGTTCCTAAGATTCATTCTTCCGTTTTAGAAAACATGAACTCGTCCCAGGTACATTTCAGGTTGGGAGTTTCAGTTTTCCCTGCATCATTTGGAGGTCATCCACCCCAGATCAGTTTTTACACTGCATCATCTGAGGGCAGCTCCGTGCTCCGAGGGGGCACCGGAACCCTGCCCACTCTGCGTGTGGCCGGGGAACACGGGGCAGGTCTTTGGGCACTCTGAACCTTGGGATAGAAATTTGTACTGCTGGAGACTTTGAGCATGCGGAGTTACAGCGACGACCGGAAGCAGAGCCCCTGCCCGTGCTGGCCCCTCCTCCTCCATGCGCCTAGGGAATCAGCTGCACAGGACAGAGCAGGTAAGGAAACTGAGGAGCAAAGAGCAGGGAAAGCGTGATGCTTCCAGGGGCGGGCAGCGGGGACACCCCGCAGAGTAGAGGGAGGCAGGCTGCAGTCTGCTGATAGAGGGGCCCTAGGAGGCCGAGGCACAGCCGGCGTGACGAGGCGCACAGGAGGAAGCTGCCCAGGGTGAGATCTGATTCCTGTCTGCGGCCTGCTCCCAGCCGCCTCATGGCCACGCATCCCAGTGCCCCTCCTCTCCAGGCGGGGCTCGGCGCAGGCCTCCTGCTTTCTCAGGCCAGTGTCACAACATGAGCGGCGGGGTCATCTTGAACCCCAAGGCTGGGCTCATGCCCTCCCTTCTAGTGATGTGCAGCGGCCCCCAAATGGCTAACTCATCCAGAAAGGGCACGGTGGAGGGAGGCCCCAGCAGCATGCAGCAATACCAGCGCCCTGAGAAAGACGGGGGAGGGGCGGCTGCTGCACTTTTACTGCCTCTGCAGGTCCGCCTGTCCAGCCAGAGGGAACCCCTAAGAAAACTATTCCAGGAGGCCTGTGGGAGCCATGTCGAGGTAAAACACGACCCCGGACAGCGGGTTGGAGCAGGACTGGGGTGTGACGGGGCGGCGGAGCAGGCAGCGAAAGGCCTGGCTCGTCCGAATGCCCGAGGTCAGACTCTGACTGGCAAGTGGCCCATGACATGAGCCACTTTCTTGACCACAGGGTCTGGGACCCTGAAGACACAAAGAAAGATAGCAAGAGCGGTTCCTTTGGTGTATGGAAAGCCTGACCTTGACCTTGGCTAGACACAGCCTCTGATGTGCCTAGGCCTCCTCAGGTGCCACCAGGACCCCAGGTCTGGGTGGCGCATCCTTGCATCTGGAGCACAGGCACACAGACCAGCTAACCATGATGGGAAAATTACCTGGAGGTAGACGCGCAAGCAGTCTGGCAGCTGCGTAGCCCGGGGCACCCAGACATCCTGACTGTGCACGTCAGACCATCAGGTCCTGGAGGAGGAGACGTCACAGTTCACCTTCCTGGGTACCAAGGGCAACTCTAACAGTGGACTAGGAAGGCAGTGCCGTGGCACAGCTCTTCCCTAGGATGTGCAAGGCCCTGGCATGGACCTCCAGCATCACAGTGAAGCCAGAGGGCACAGCTGCAAGCACGCGTTGCTTCATTTTCTGTAATTCCCGGACTGTGCACGCTAGGGAGGAGAGAGGAGCATTTTTTTTTTTAGCAATTCTTTTGAGCCAAGGGATTGCACAATATTATCATATTATCACAGTCTCTTTACCCCTAAACAGTAAGTCTGGTCCTGTGTTGGAGAATATTGTTGCAAAATTAAATCAGCTATGCATAATATGGCTTTGAAGATAGTCTTTCTTTCAAAGAATATAATTCAGTGAAAGATCATAAATCTCACTAATGGCTTGATAAATTTTAAGTGATAACTTCCCAAACATAACTTCACTTATGGTTCTAAGTTACAATATTTAGACACATAAAAATTTAATTTTTATTCAGATTTTTTTCTCTGAGGTCAGCACTGCAATCTATAAGTACTTTCCAAACAGGTGAAAGACATCTTACAACTACTTTATCACTTCCGATTTAAGTCATCACTTCTAATGTGGGGCGTAGGTAACCCCAACATAATCTACAAATAACACATAATCCTTATCAAAATCCCAGCAGAACTGTTCCTTATAAAAATTTATAGGCTGAACCTAAAATTCGCATGGCTATAAGGGATCCAATATAATCAAAGCAATCTTGAAAAGCTCCATACTTCCTAGTTTCAAGACTTACTACAGAGCCACAGTAGCAAGACAATGCAGTATGGCGAAGGAGTAGAACTGAGAATCTCAAATGAAAAGCCTCACTGTATGGCTAATGGAGCTGCAACAGAAGTGTCCCAACAATTAACAAAGAGTAGTCCTTTTTTCAGGCAGTGCTGGAGACCGACCCCAGGAATGCTGTACCGTGAGCTGTATTCCTAGCTCCCTTACTGCTCCCTTACTATTTATTTTTCACTTGAAGACAGGATCTTGCCCAGTCAGGCCTGGAACTTTCCATCACCCTACCTCAGACCCCCGTGTGGCTGGGAGTACAGCTATGGGCTACCATGCCTGGCAGAAATGGGCAGTTCAAGAAATCATGTGGGGACAGCTAAAATGACCACAGGCAAAAAAATAAAGCTGCATTCCTTCCGTACAAAATATGCAAAATTAACTTCAAATGAATCATAGAACTAAAAATAAGAGCTACAGTTATTAAAACCTCTTAGAAGAAAACATTGAAATAAATCTTCGTGATCTTAACTTCATACAACAGTAGAGAAAGCACAACCTCTGCAGAAAACAGTTTTCAGTTCTTCTGAATGCTTACAATAGGGCTGCCACATGATCCATCAATTGTCCTATATACCCAAGACATTAAACAACATACATATGCACAAAAACTTACACGGAGCACCATTATCTGTAACAACCAAAAAGTAGAAACCACTGAACTGATGAATGAACAAAGAAAAAGAACATTACAGCCCCACAATGTGATATTATAGAATATTATTCAGTCATAAAAAGGAAATAAATATTGATCGATATGACATCATAGAGGAACCTGGTAACAGTGCGCAAAGTGAAAGAAGTGATATGAATAGTCTACACTGGGTAAACCTAGGGACAGAAAGCTCAGGGTCCAAGGGCTTGTATAGAAACTGGGGGGTCACTGTTAATGTGTTCATAGTTTCTTTCTAGAGTGAGGAGAATGTTCTGACACGGACTGTAGTGAGGGTTACACAGTGCTGAGTATTCTAGAACTCACTCACCTGCACACCAAGGTGGGTGAGGTGTCTGAGACGCAAGTTAGATCTTGGCAAAGACGTTCTATTAAAAAGAGGAGAGGCTGATGATATTGCACATACTGACGGCTGCACAGAAACTACTGGGCAAAGGCATGTTTTGGGTGCACTTGTTTCTTACCAATGAAGCCGCAGGATAAATTATGCAGGGTTCAGTTCCTACCTCAGCAAACCAGAGCAAGAGGATAAGAAGCGCTGGGCTAGAGCGCGGCAAGAGTCTAGCCCGGGTGAGGAGGGCCAGGGAGGGTCCCACACCCAGGAAGGGAGAGCTCTGGGCCACAGCACACCCTCACAGGGCTCTCTTCCCGCACATTTCCCAACTCAGGCAGGAACCCCTCTCCCCCAAGAGGAAGTGGTGAATAATACTTCAAGCCACAGAGAGTCAAACATTATTTGTACAGCCTCAGCTTTTAACAGTAAATTTATATCATCTGGAACTTCCTGGACGGTAGAAAAGCCCAGCACAGTGAAAGGAGCTGGAAAGGACATATGTGAAGAAAGCTTCGCGTTGGCCGAGGCTGGCTTCCCCAGGGAGCAGTGCCCAGAAGACCAGGCCCAGCGGCCTTCACCCTCCACCTTGCAGGGTGTCAGTTACCCACTCCTGCCAGCATCGCTCTCACCCCCTCTCACAAAGGCCACACACGTGTACACCTCCTGACTCCAGCTCAGCCACATGCCATGGTCAGGAGACCCGTGGGAGTGACCTGCCCACTCTCAGCAGGGCCTCCCTGGCCCTGAGCCTCTAGATTGCCCCAGAATTGTTTACTCGAGCAGCTGGCCTCCCCTCCATCCCAGCAGACCCCATACCTCCAGCCTGAAGCAGCAGAGCAGCACCCCACATCTAGGGGTCTTCTAGTTCTGTAACTTTTCTCTAAGCATGATTTTGTTTTCAGGGCTGGGGATCGAAATCAGGTCCTGGGCCATGCTCAGGCAGGTACCCTGCCCCTGAGATGCACCCCTAGCCCTGGAAATGTGATTATTTTATTTATTTATTTATTTATTTATTTATTTATTTATTTATTTATGGTACCAGGGATTGAACTCAGGCCCTTGTGCTTGACAGACAGGCGCTTACACCGCTGAGCTGTATGTGATTATTTTAAAATGGAAATAGTTCAAAAATTCGCACACACACGGGCAGTCATGTGCTGATTTCAGGACTGATAACATTATTCCACATTTTCAAGTCTTCTTTAAGATTAAACTTAGAATTCTACAAAGCTCTGGAATAAATAGGCTTAACACACCCATACAGTGTTATTCAACTTTTTCTTAGTACTTTTTTCCATATTTTATCAATTTTTTTTAAATACCAGGAAAGATGCTGGTAATAAATGACATCACTTAGTCCACAACTCTTCCTTCGGCGCTTTTTAGCACCATCCCACAAAATGCTTGCTCGATGGGGGCGGGAGGAGCAGAGACCACTCATCCCTTTCCAAGTGTGCTACCGATTTTATCTTTTAAAAAATATAAAGTGTGACTTCAGACAGTCACCTTACTAGCTCCAGTCGGGTCAGCAGTGCAGCTGGGGGTTGTCACTCCAGCGACAGCCCCACCACCAGCAGGTCTCGGCCCCGCCTGGCTGCACTCATTGGGAATGGAAAGGACCCAAAACACAGCCATCAAGACTTGGGCAGTGACTAGGAAAGACAAAAACCATGACGCTGAGTGTAGCCAAATGATACAAAACAGGAGGATGGCGCACTTTATTTTCAGAACGAGGGATTGAACTTGAGACCTTGCACTTGCCAGGCAGGCACTTATGCCCCTGAGCTATCTCCTGGCCCCTTAGGTGGTGCACTTTGAAGTGAAAAGCTTTCAGTGAAACACTATTGTCTCAGTGACTTCGAGCAAGAGACTGAGGCCTGAAATTGTCCCAGCATCCTGACATGTCTTGAGAGAGTTACACGGATTTGGATTGTGTTTTAAAGCAAACCATTATGGTTTGAAAGCACACATCTAGAAAAATGAAGACTGCATTTGCTATCCTACAAGTCTACTTAAAAATTCACAGTAGTTCATGATACGGACGATGAAAGCTACTTATGCAGGGGCTGGGGAGATAGCTCCGTGGCACAAGTGCCTGCCTGGCAAGTGCAAGGTCGTGAGTTTGAACCTCGATCCCGCCAAAAAGAAAAGAAGATATCAATAATAAATTATATAATTTGCTACACAAATCTTCAAGCCATCATTTCCATCATTATGCTTAATGGACACCATTACTGCTGGACACTGGACACTGGGACAGAGGAGGTGTTATGGTTTGTATCTAGTTGTCCCCCCAAAGCCTCATGTAAATCATGGGGTGGTCACCGCTTGAGGGGCAGCTCGTGACTTGAGGGGAGGGGCCACAGAGGTAGGAACCCTGAAACTGGCAGCATGTGCCTCCCCGCCCCCCCAGGCCTGGTGGCCTCTCTCTCGGAGGTATGGAGTGGACCTCCCTGGACACGGCAGTGACCCAGCCGCTCTTGCAGACCCTGTAGCGCCCGACGGCAGTGTCCCAAGGTCCTGCTGTGTAATTCAGGCTGCTTTAAACTATGAAACCTCCAGTACCTGTGAGGTAAATAAACCTTTCCTTCCCTAAGCTGGAGTGTCGGGTATTTGTCCCAGCAACAAGAGAAGAGTAACTAAGATGGGGGTTATTTCTTACACTGCATATGTGACGAGACAATTTTAAGAGCAATGCAGATGTTATATCACCCCAGTCTAAACAGGAAAACAAAATGCTGGGCGTGGTGATGGCACACGCCTGTAATCTCAGCACTCCAAAAGCTGGGGCAGGAGGAGCCTCACAAGCTCGAGACCAGCTTGGGCTACAAAATTAGGGGAAAGCACCAGAACTGCATAGCGAGACCCTGTCTGAAAGAGAATAAAAAAAAAAAGTAAATAAAACAAAGTCCCAAGGGAGTCAGCTGGGGATAATCCTGAAAACTTAAGTCTCCCCTGCCCATCAAAGATCCTGACCAATGGAAGGTGGGGGCCAAGCTGGCCAGACAAGCCCCATCACTCTGCTCTGGGACTGTGGTGAGTTGGGTTCCTGCTCATCCTCCTTCCCAGTTCTCTGCACAGCCGGCTGTAAGTGTAACGCAGCAAGGAGCAGCACAGCCACCCCAGGGGTATGGGGTGGACCCCGTAAGTCCTCCAGGATGACGCAACAGGGACAAAGGCACTCCTCCTTCCCACGGCCCGCGGGAATCCACACACTGAACACACACACGTCTGGGAAATGCGAGGCTGCTAGCATGCCGGATCCAAGGTTAACTGGAAGACGGTTAGGTTTTGCAAAACACTGTTTTGTAAAGCCACTCTCAGGATTACCATGGAGCCACAAAAAAGAACACATGAGGATGCTCACACATCAAGACTGACCGCCTGCTCACACTAGGAGGAGGGAGAGGGCCCTTCCACATCTGCAGGGCTGGAGGCAGCAGCTCCCCAAGGGCCCATGACCTTGTGCCACAGAGCACGGCTCCTACCTGGAGCACCAGGGGCTCACCACACTGGGCATGTGAGGTGCTGGCACTTGCCGGGCGTCAGTCCTCTTCTGAGGACACACAGCCTGTGTCATTTATACTGTCACGTGAAGGACACTACGTAAAATTACAAAAATGAGGACAGCAGTAGCAAATTCCGTGGCACGGATAACACAATCCACTGGGCTCCGATAACTAATGAGACAGAACTAATAGCAATAGGCACCAGCCACAGCAGGGCATTTATTTTTAGCTCAAACATTAAGCAACGTCATTACAAGCACCATTAAAGCCGACAACAAGCTGCCAAAACAATTGAAATATTGCCATCACTGGAGAGATGAGACTCCGTCAAAACGACATCGGCGAGGCCAGCCAAGGATAACCAAACGGGGCCTGTGACGGCTAGAAGAACGGGGTGAGCAAAAGGCCCTGTGGTTACGGCGCACACACTCTCAAGGCTAGCTTCTAAAAGAGATTATCACCCAAAATCAAATCTTTCTTCCCAGAAGTGTAATGGAAGAATGTCACTCCTATAAAGCCACGCCTCTCACAGGAAACACTGGTGCTTTCAAAAATGAACAAATTATGGCCTGAGGGTGGAGCCCAGTGGTAGGTGGGCACCTAGGAGGTGCAAAGCCCTGGGTTCAACTCCCAGCGCCACACAAAAAATTATGGCTACCTTAATGCAGTCACAGATGTCTACAACCTCCAATACTCAAACTGTAGGAAAACGATTGTAATTAGAAATACAATCGACTACAACTTTACATTGAGATGGCAAGTGGGTGAAGTGACAGCAGTGGGTTCGTGGGAGGATCGGGAGGTGCCCAGAGCAGTCAAGTCTTTGAGTACTATATTAGAAAAGATAAGTAAATGTCAAACACTCTGTTTTGATCACACAGATACTGTCCTTAGGGACATTATGTTATCAAATGGAAACAGCAGATGATGAGGAATCACAGCCCCACTGATAGAAATGATCCAGTGTCTCTCTAAAGAGAGACAGCTAGGGCTAGGGAGAGAGCTCGGCAGTCTAAGCACCTGCCTGGCAAGCACCAGGACCCGGGTTTGATCCCTAGTACAGTATGCCGTGTCAGACCCAGAACTCAGGGCACGCTGAGCCAGCCACTGAAACCAGGTATGGTGGCGTATGCCTGTAATCCCAGCACCAGGGAGGCTGAAACCAGAGGATCACTACACATCTAAACTGCAGAGCGAGACCCTGTACCGAATAATACTTATTGGGAGAAAAAAGCTCCTGTGCAAGAGAAGGACAGGAGGGAGGTCCCGAATGGGTTGTCGGCATAGAATAATTTTTTTTTAAAAAGGAGTCAGCTTAAAAAATGGTGATATAATATTGATCATGGAAATATCTGGATGGTGAGGGTTTGCTGAATTTTACCGTCAACCATATGGCTGTTGCATGAGTTTTCTATCAAAACAAAACTCGAAAGTTAGGTCTTGGGCCAGCCAAATAGTTCAGTGGATTAAACTACCTGCAAGCAGGTGCAGGGGCAGGAGTTCGATCCCCAGGCTTGCCATGCCGGCCCTATCCCTGGAGTGTACTGAAACAGCAATTGAAACCGGGCATGGTGGTGTGTGCCTGTAATCCCAGCTCTTGGGGGGCTGTAAACAGGTGGATTACTACGAGTTTGAGCTAGTAGTGAGACCCTGAACACCCTGTAGACCCTTTCCTAAAATACAAAAAGAAAAGAAAGCCCAGGTCTTGGACAGCTAGATTGTAGCTTTACCCTTCTGCCTCAGTAAGCTGCGTGATCTGTGATCCGTGAGCCAGGATGACCTTGCCCATCGGGGGGTCAACACCTGCGCCTCACAGCTGTTCTCAGGGGCCAGATGCACGTGCACAGTCAAGCACCAGAGTGGGGCCTGGGACCCCGCAGCACCTGGGCCGCCGGGCAGCAGCAGGCGTGGCAGCACTGCCAACGTTTCCACGTTAAGCTGGCTGTGGCACAACTGACTGAGCCTGCATGAGAAGAGACAACCCCAGAAGTAACCAGCACTGCCAAAGGTAATGGGGAGCAAGACAACCTCCACGTAAGCTTATGTCACCGTCCCAGAACATAAAACCCCAGACTGAACACGTGGGGTACTCAGGCTTTTGGAGAAGGGTCCCCAAGTCACCAGGCAGCTGCCCGTGTGCAGCCTGTGCTCCAAGTTAGCAGCAGGCACAGAGGCACTCTAATGAGGCTGGCATTTGTAGGCCACCAGATTTAACCCATTTAAAAAAAATTCTTCAAAATGCCTTGACCCACAAATACTGGAACTTTAGTTTTACCAAGGGACACTGAAAAAAATGAAAACTGAATAAACTACCATTTGATGTATAAAGAGCAAGCAATGAAACTTCTAAATGACCCTGAGCCCACGTCCTTCCTTTTAGACGATTAACAGGTGACTCAGCCAGGGGGTGGGTACTGGAGATGCACAGCGACGGAGGGGAGGTAGAAGGTGAGAGGTGCCACTGTGGTGAGGGTGGGCAGAGAAGGTGGCATGGGCTCAGGCAGGAGAAGTCCCACCTGCTCCATAACTGTCAGCCCTGTGAGGTTTCTTGGGATGAAAGCTCCGGGTGCAGACCCCATTCTGGGCTATCGTGCTCCCTTCGCCTGCCATTCTGCTTGGCCCAGCGTCCAACCCCCTAATTTATAATAACAGATGCCAGGTTTCCCTTCAGACATTAAGCAAGCTTGGCTTCTGGCCCTTGGGGTTCGGGTGGAGCTGGTGCCAGCTCCTCCATGGCAAGTGAACCACCACCTCTCCCGGTAGGGTCACTTGGTATACTGAGCTGCAGTAAAGGCAAGGTGGGTGAGAGACCCAGAGCAAGCGGGGCAGAGCCCAGGCTACCCAGGCTTCCCAGAGCCCAGGACGCTAAGGCGGTGGGATCAGGTCTGCAGTGGAAACAAACAAGCCAAGGTGGACGGCGCTTCCCCAAAGCACGTGGGAACTTGAGCTCAGTCCCACCGCGCCACAGGCTTTCCTTGGTTCTTGCCAGAGCCACAGAGCACAGGTCCTTCCACTTAAACTGATTCAGACTGCCCATTTCTGTCCTCTCTGCAATCAGGGCCTTGCCCAGTGCCAAGCAGCCCACTGCAGCAAGGGGTACTCACCCGCTCCTGCCCAGCAGTGTCCCAGATGAGGAATTTGTGAAGCTCATTTCCACAAGGCACAGTTTTGGTCATGAAAGAAGCCCTGCAAGAGAGTTAACACCTCTGCGTTACTGGTGTTCTCCCAGAGAGCCACGCGTCTCACCCCAGCAGGACTCCAGGAGATCTGTCCCCAGCCCAGAGCCACGACAGGACAGACAGAGCTTGAAGAGAGGCCGCCAAAAGGGAGAGCGGTACATTTTGTGTTTCCTGGTGGGAAGTTTCAGAGTAAAACAAAACAAAAAAATCAAAAGCAAACAAAAAGATGGAATGTACTCAAAAGACTTTGCAGAAACAGCACCCGCTGTTTTAGACCACACCCCCAGACCTGAGGGAGGAGCACGACCTTAGCTACTACAAACCTACGGCCACAACAGCCCAGCGTGAGGAGGGCGGCGGGCACTGCAGCACGTGCTGTCTGTGACCTCGCAATGGCATGAACAGGAAGTGGCCTTGCACTCTAATCCGCGTAGCGTTAGCCCAGCCTGGCAGCAGCTAGTGGGACACCACGTCTAAAGTCCTGTCTGCCTGCCTAAAAGCAGGGACAAAGAGCCATGAATGTAACGAAAAGTGATGTTCTCTAGGGGCTGGGGAGATAGCTCAGTGGAATAAGTGCTTGCCTGACAAGCACAAGGACCTGAGTTCAACCCCTGGTTTTGCAAAAAACAAACAAACAAAATAATGGATATTCTCTCTATCGAAGAAAGAGGATTTTAAAGTTTTAATGCATTATGAAATACTTGCTATTTTCTTTTTTTGGCTATTTCCTCTTAATAAGCATTTTCTCTGAGCTCATGAAAGATGTCAAAATCCAATGCAAGGAATGGTTAGCAGCCTTGACTTTTCTTTTACGAAAAAGTAGCTAGTAATGGGACAACATTGTCTAGTAATGGGACAACAAGCCATGAGGAGCCCTTAAAGTGATGACATTTAAAACAAAAAAACTATAGGGCAGGGCCAGTGAGATGGCTCAGTGGTCTAAAGCGTCTGCTTAAGCAAGTATAGGCAATCCCAGGCAACCCCAGGGACCACAGTTCAATCCCTGGCACCACATGCTGCACCAGCCCCACCCCTAGGGAAGGCTGAGCCAGCCGTAACATAAATAAATAAATACAGTTTATAATATATATATATATATATATATATATATATATATGGCATCCCAGCCAAAAAAGTTTAATTGCAGTTTGATCAAGAGGACTCTACCAGGCCGCTACAGACATGAACATTCTCCAAGACAGCTGGCCAGAACACTTCAAATCAACCAATGTCATAAACCACAGACAAAATGAAAGCCAAGGAGATGGTTCTAGAATCTAGGCGGCAAGGAAAGCAATGAAACAAGCAAATGCAACCTCTGAACCGTGACTGCGGCCTGGACTTGGGGAGGCAGCTTTCACACTATCCTCAGGAGCCCTGGGGGGAGGGGGGCAGGAGTGTGGGGCCCAGCATGGAGCGCCTGCCAAGCAGCATGGGCCAGACCCTGGGTTTGACCCCAGTGCTGCAGAAAATAAGAAACAAAAATAAGGACAACTGGAGAGCATTAAATGTGGATCACATGTGAGGGACCTTCCGTGACTCAAATTCATTTCCAGACATGACACAGTGGTGTCCTTGCTGTGTTCCTCTCGTCAGGAAGCCCAGGAGCCAGGCTGGGAGGGTCCCCCCTGGGAGGGCCCCCGCCTCACTCGCGCCAGCTTGGCCTCCAGAACTGCTCATCACAGCCTTGTCACAGCGGAACTTTCTGCACTGTCCACGCCTTAAGAGCAAGGGCAGGCTACTACGGAAGTCCCGCTATGGACGGAAGCCCTGTCCCTGCAACCTGACCCAACATTCACACACACACACAGCACGCGTTCCCACTCAGAGCGCGCTGGTTATCGACCCGCACCGCTCTCAGTGCAAGGTCGAGAGCTCTGCTAAGTGATTTGACACAATGGCGTGGAAACCGCATCTCTTCCTTTAGCTCTTTAAAAGTGCTTCAGGTAGACATTCCAGACCACTGGTCAGGGAAACATACTTCAAAGTGGGTGTTTGTATTTTCCCACTAGAAGGCAAACATAGATTTATAAAATAAAATAAAGCAAATAAATGAAAATAGAGAAGGAAATAAAAATCAGCCAACCCTTTATCACCCATGGTCATTGCTGTAAGTTGGTATAAACCCTTCTCATTATTTTTACACAACTTTGACCCTGAAGAGGGGTCGTATTCTACACAAGTTGTGGTTTTCCTCCACCGGGCATATCAGGAACATCTTTCATGTCTGTGAATACAGGTCAGTATCATTATTGACAATGATGGAGCCCTGTACCCCACGCTGAGGGTTCACTCAGTAGCCGCTGACAGGCACTTCAGACTTTTCCCCCTCAGGCCACGAGCCCATGTGTTTATGTACATGGCCGTGTGTCTGCACCTCCCTCCACGCCCCGGCTCGGCTGCTTGTCTATGCTTCATTCTTCACAGTGCACGGCTCTGACTTTCACCACAGATGCCAGAGGTCGTCCAAGGTGCACTCCTGCGGCGGTGCATGAGACGGCCTTTCCCCAGCGTCAGCCACCTTTCGGGTCTTTCCAAGGTGAGAGGCAGCAGATGGCATTTCGCGCCTGGGCTTTTTCTTCTTGTGCACAATGCTCACTAGAAGCCTGCACACCGTTCAGGCTCCCTTCCCTGCGTCCTCCTCCTGCAAATCTCTTGTTTGTGAACTTCACCCACTTTGCAATTTAGGTCTTCACACTTCTCTTATTTATTTTTCAAATATTTTACACTAATCTTCTGTAATAATATATTTTAAATAGGGCCATGGATGTAGCCCAAGTACCTGGGCTACCTGGCAAGCTTAAGGTCCTGAGTTTGGTTCCTGACACAAATATATATATATATATCTGAGCAGGAGTATAGTTTCCATATAATATGTAAATTTTTTCAGCAGTACTGGGAATTTTTTAGGTTTTTTCTTTTTTTGTGCAGGGTCTCACTACGCAGCTCGGACTCATAGTGATCCTCCTGATTTCTGCCTCCCTAGTGCTGGGATCACAGGCAGATGCCACCACCCCCGGACTCCACCACAGGCTCAGAGCACCCAGGGGTGGGGCCGGCACAGCATGCAGTGGCAGGGATTGAGCCCTGGCCCCTGCGCTTACCTAGGCAAGTGCTTAGTCCACCGAGCTGTACCACCGGCCTCTGTACTGGGAATTGAACCCAGAGACTTTGCACTGAACTACATCCCAGCCCTCTATGTATGTGTGTATTCATTTATTATTATTAAGTTTATTAGAACAACTTACACATCATGATCGTATTCATCATAGGGAATTTGTACCTGTACATGCCATATCTTGATCTTCGCTTTTTTCTCAATCCCATCCCCTCCCTTAAATCCCACTTCCACTCTTTATTTACAAAGCTGTGTTTCCATTTTAACTTTCTTTTATCATTTTTTATCTTTTCCCTTCCTTCTCCCAGTTCCCCTTTCTTTGAACAATTTCTTCCAATTTCACAACACCTGCTATACACCTTGACCCTTATTTATCGTTTTGGTTTGTCACACTGAAGACACAATGTGACATCTACACACATGTGTCAGACTTGTTTAACTTAAGAGTACAGATGCAAGGTACATCTATGTACCTATAAATATCTCAAGTTTATCCTTCCTTATGGCTTAGTACTCCATCGTATAAAAAATCTTTTTTATCCATCCTTCCGTTGATGGGCATCTGGGGTGCTTCCAAGATTTAGCTATTACAGACTGTGCTGCTATAAACATGGGTTTGCATGTATCACTACAGTACGATGCTCTTAAGTCTTCTGAGAAAATACCCAGCAGGGAAATGGCTGGGTCAAATGGGATCCCTAACCCTAATCTTCTGAGGAATCTCCACACATATTTCCATGGATTACACCA